>CAUYQV010194864.1:0-39980 GCA_963574575.1 Galagoides demidoff
CCATGGCATCACAGCTCATAGCAACCTCCAACTCCTGGGCTCAAGCGAGTCTCCTGCCTCAGCCTCCCAAGTAGCTGGGACCACAGGCGCCCGCCACAACACCCGGCCAGTTTTTGGTTGCAGCCATCATTGTTGTTTGGCAGGCCCAGGCTGGGGATACGAATCTTTCTCTATTTTAAAATTAGTTTTCCTTAAGAGAAAAAGAAGTGCCAATGTCAGGATGTTACTCTTTTACTACCAAACACAACTCCTCAGAATGCAAGGTCCTGCCCAACGGCAAAGCTGTGGTTAGGGACTACTGCCTCGTGCTCTGCTGCCCCTTACCTGGGTGCCTGGGGAGTCGCTCCGACTGTGCTGGACACTCAGGCCTTCCCAGGTCCTGTTGATTGTGAGGTGTCTGCTCCACCTTGTCCTAAAAGGGTCACAAAAGAAAGCTGTGAGTTCAAAGGAAGCATTTCACGCTTTTCAACCTCCAGCATCTCCAGCATTTCCTTCATTCCTCAATCGCTTATTTGCTTTCCATTTATTTACTTTCTGAGTGTCCAATGAGAGATGTTGGGAATATGCTGCATAAGGGAAGCAAATGGTGGAAAGGTGCAACCCAGTTAGCTCTCCCTGAATAGCAAGCAATTCAAAAAGGAGCACTGTCAACTGCTCAATTTAGGCAATGAATATAAATAATTAACATTCCACGGAGCACATACATTTTATATAACTACTACAGTAATCAAGCATTGGGCCTTCTGTTACCTGGGACAGAAACATCCAGAGAGTGAAATTATTCCCTCCACAAAGCATAAGCAGGAATTTGGTGGCAATTTTTAGACATCAGTGTAAAGAAAAACTTTAAGATAAAACTTAAAAAACAATAAAGTAGAACCTCCATAAGATGATCACCCAGGGAATTGTAACAAAATGGTCAACACATGGAGGTGGTCAGTCTAAGGAACTAGTCCTACTGTGCTTATACACAAATGTGGTGCATGTCCAATCTAAGAAAATTAGGTCAACTTAAGGAGGTGTCAGTGTAGAGAGGTGGTCAGCTATGAAGGCTCTATTGTATTATGATCCCAAGCCCACAATACTAGAAAAACATCTTCATGGGAACATAAGTCAATAAAAGATAAATTAAAATGTGCCTTTTAATATTTATATGCTTACCAAAAAATATCAGCAGTGAGCTGGGTACAGTGGCTCATGCCTGTAAGATGAGGCAGGAGATCAAACAGTTGAGGCCTAGGCAATCAAGTAAGACCTTACCTCTAAAAAAATGAAAAATATTAAATAGGTGGGGGAGCATGTATCTGTAGTCCCAGCTACTCAGGAGGTTGAGGCAGAAGGACTACGTGGAGCCCAGGAATTTGAGGCTGTAGTGAACTATGATTGTGCCCCTACACCCTGGTCTAGGAGACGGAGCAAGACCCTGTCTCTAAAAAACAAAAATTTTTAGCAGTAATTAACCTGGGATAGGAAGATATCAATTTTCTTTTATAGATTCATGGAATCTTTGAAATCTTTATAAAGCACCTCAGAATCACAAAGTTGTGCACCCTGCTAAAAGTACAAGATCTGCTCGTCAACTCACTATTGATGTACATGTTGTAACAATGATAGGAGCTGACTTCAACAACCTCATTCCGATTCACGGCTCCCATTCGTGCAAAAGCAACCACCAAACTGAGGACTTGGGCACGTGAAACACCAACATGCAAAGCGCCAGCGCCAGCCAACATGCACACGGCTCACACTGCCAGGCAGGATCCTGCTCCCAGGGGAGGCTGCTGAGGCAAGGCCAGGTGAGAACTCTCACGGCCACCTGCACCCAGTGGATCTGCAGCTGTCCTGGGACTTGAATGCCAGCAGAGCTCACGCAGCCCAGGAAACTCAAAAGCAGCACATGGACTTCCCAAGCCAGAGAAGCAATCTCCACCCTGAGCCCTCCTTGCTAGTTAGTGTATGGAATGGGATGGAAGCGACCTCGCCTCTGCTGCGTGCACACTGACCTGCCAGCACACAGGTTTAGGTCTGGTCAACGCCGCGCTCCAGAGGCCACTCACAGTGGGGGAGGCAGAGGGGAGCCTGGGGAGAGCGTCTAGAAGGACCGGCTCACCCACATCCACCACTTAGAAGAAGAACACTTGTTCCCCGGGGAGGCCGAGCGTGCTCACACCTTCCTCCAGAAAATCTGGAGAAAACAATATAAAACAAAACAAAGCCCTAAGAAAACTGGAGACTTTTCCCAGGCTTCTCTTTTTCTTTTACCCCTTCCAAAGAAACAGGTTTTCTTTTCTTTTTTTAATCACAGATGTAAAACTTATAAATTATGAAAATGTGGATGCTAAAAACACAATATTAAGAAAAAAATTTAAAAGAACCTCTGTCTACTCTCAAACGCAGGAGTTGCCCTATCAGTTTTTTGTACGTTGTGTAAGAAAAAAAAAAAAAAACCTCACTATGTGCATATATGTGACATTTGGGTTTGAATTATTGAAATGGAGACCATGTATGTGCTATCTGAATTACACCGGGGTTACAAATGATCCTCATAAAATAGTGGGTCATAATCATATTCCACACATTGTACTTTAATTGTCCTTTGAGTTAGAGACTGTTTAAAAATTTTTTCCATGTCATAGTCAGGCACAGTGGCTCCTGCACTCTGGGAGGCTGAGCTGGGAGGATACCTTGAGCTCAGGAGTTTGAGAGAGCCTGAACAAGACCCCATCTCAACCAAAAATAGAAAAATGAGCTGGGTATTGTGGTGGGCACCTGTAGTCCCAGCTACTAGGGAGGCTGAGACAAGAGGATTCCTTAAATTCAGGAGTTTGAGGTTGCTGTGAACTAGGTTGACCCCACACATGCTAGCCTGGGGCAACAGAGTAAGACTCTGCCTCCAAAATCAATCAGTCGATCAATAAAATTTTCCATGACAACAAACGTGACCTCTACCAGCACTCTGGCACACCCATGAGGAGCTGTAGTGTAATTTACTTAACTAGTAACCTACAAACAAGCATACATGATGTGGAAAATGCCCAGGACCACTGGGATGACACAGGGTCTGGGAGGCACTGAGGAGGGAGCAGGGCTCTCCAGGCAAGTTGAGAAGGTAGAGTCCCCACCCTACACGCAGCAGTCTCCCTGTCAGGTCTCTGCCCCTGGTCTCCATCATTCCGCAGCCAGGCTTTCCCTCTCTCTGCCCTTTGCCATCTGAAACATATACCTTTTCCTCTTTTCTGAATTGTAAAACAGTCCATGCAAAACTTATGTTGCGTAAATATCTAACCCAGAGTAGCTATGAAAGAAAAACCAGCCCCAGTCCTATGGCAGCAGCGCTCTCCTGGTCTTTGCACCTTTATCACACACAGCTAGACTCTGCCAAAATCGGGTTGTGTAAACAACTCTGTGTCTTGCTTCTTCCCCCCATAACTGATAAGAACCTTGTAAACATTTTTTTTTCATTTTCTAAACTACCTAGTACATACTTCCCAGTTGTTTGCAACTTTTAGATAACATAAATAATGATCAAATAAACACCTTTGGGCATAAAATTTTATTCCTATTTCTGATTATTTGCTTAGGATCCCAAGAAGTAGAGGACTAGGCCACAGGTCAGGAGCATTTTTTTAAGACTCCAGATACGTACTGTCAAACTCTTCCTCACCCGGAGTCGAGGCGACTGCCTGTTTCATAACACCCAAGTCCGCCAGGGCTGTGTTTATTTTTCTGGAATTTTTTTTGTCGCCAATTCCAGAGGTAAGTGGTAGCCTCACCCTGCACAAGTCTTTATACTAAGGTTGAATATTTTTTCATAGGCATATTAGCCTACTATTTCTTCTTTTGGAATATCCTTTCACAGTTGGCTAGAAATTGAGGGCTTTGTAATAAGAAAAGTTCAAGAATGGATCACAGCCCCAGGCCCCACTGTGTAAGCTTTTGGGACCAGTTATCTGTACTCTCTGATGTGCTCACTGGTGAAATGTGCTAATAACCCCGTGATCACTACGCAGGTGTGTTCACAGTGCAAGCCCCAAGTGGGCCTACATTGGGGGTGGGGAGGATGCACCTGTGGAAAGCACTGCTTTCCTTCCTGACTCGGTCACAACCAGCTCTTCACTGCAGAAAACCAAGTCCAATCATACTTGCAGCAATGTTCTTCCCCTCTTGTCTTTACATTTAATTCTATTTTTTATTTATTATTATTATTTTTTTGAGACAGACTCTCACTTCATCCCTATGGGTACAGTGCCATGTTATCACAGCTCACAGCAACCTCAAACTCTTGGGCTTAAATGATTCTCTAGCTGGGACTATAGGCACCCGCCACAACACCCCAGTATTTTTTGTTTGTTTATTTGTTTGTTTGTTTAGCAGGGCCAGGCCAGGTTCGAACCCACCAGCCCCAGAGCATGTGGCCAGCGCCCTAATCACTGAGCCATGGGTGCCCTCTATTTTTGATTCTTAAAAGTTTAATTCAATGGGATCAACTTTTTCCTTTTACTTCATCATTTTAAGCTTGCAAATTACCTTCACCCCCTATCAAGAACACTGGAAAAGCTTCACTGTGTGGTATCCTGACTCCCCTTCTGACTCGGTGTATTATTCTTTCATCTATAACCCTATTCTGGAGGACAGGAGAAGGAGGAGATACATTGACCCCTTCCTCCCACCATGGCTGACCAGGTCGCCCAGGTACACTTGTTGCCCAAGCCCTTCCTCTGCCTAACGTGGGAGGTCACTGCTCACCACATGTCAGAATCACACACGTGTGGACACATGTGTGCTTTTCAGCTCCGTCCTCATGGGTTCCACAGATGTGCCGCTCCTGGGCCAACACCCCACGTTCTCTGTTCTCACAAAGCGGTGTGTTTACTGTCAGGGGAACATTTCCACTCTTGCTCCGTGTATGTGAATTCCTGAGTCATTTTCTTCCAAGCAACTTTAGAATAGTTTTGATGTTTGCTTAATTTATGAAAATGTCTCATTGGAAATATTTACCTCTATCCACATGATGACTATGCTTTGCTAATACAGATGCATTAGAAACAGATACAAGCAGAGAAACTATGCATTGTTTCAAGAAAATATTCAACTCTATTGACTTGAACGGGTAGTGAGGCCAGTGTCCAGATCACCCAGCTCTACAGAGCCCTGCTCTGGGCTTCTCTGAGGGAGGGAAAAGCCCCTCAGGTTAGCAGGAACCCTGGGTGTCTCCTGCACACGCTCAGTTACAGGCCCACTCACTAGATAGGGAGTTCTAGCAGCTGTGCTGTGAAAATTTTTAAAGATTACTAATTAAATTATTTTTGAAAGAAGTTCAAAGCAAAGTATATTCTTCTTTTACTTTTGTTTTTGATCAACATAATTTAAGTGTGCTGCAGAGTATAACTATCGGTTCAAGTGTGCTGTGAGATAAAAAAAAGTTGAAAATCACTGTACTAAAATGGCTCCTTTCCCTGAGAACACCTCTTTCAAGTACAAACCAGGCTCCACTGAGACATCTATTTAGAAGACAAGTAGCCTGTAAACCTAACTTAAGACAACCTTGTCTGAATAACATCACCAGGAGTGAGTCAGCTAGGAGGCTGAGGTGGGTGGACTGCCTGAGCTCAGGAGTTCCAGACCAGCCTGTCTAAGAGCGAGACCCATCTCTAAAAATAGAGAGATATGTGGCAGGTGCCTATAGTCCCAGCTACTTGGGAGGCTGAGGCAAGAGAATCACTTGACCCCAAAAGTTTGAGGTTGTTGTGAGCTATGATGCTACAGCACTCTATCTAGGGTGACAAAGTAAGACTCTGTCCCCCCTCCCCCCCAAAAAAATAGTGTCACCAGAGTTAGCAAATAAAAATACAGAATGCCCAGTTATATTTGAATTGGGGGTATAAGTACACCCCAGCTATTACATGAAAAATTACTTGTGGTTTATCCGTAATTAACTGGGCAGCCTCTATTTTTATCTTACAACAAACATTAAACAGTGTTCAAAATCTGACAGGTTTGTGTGAGAAATTATGGCAGTAAGAACAAAATCTCAACAAGCAATTCATATGTTTGTAAAATTCTCAGGTCAAAAAAAAAGTGTCCCTTTTTTTAATTCAACAGATAGGAGCTTCAACAGATGAGAATTCTGCTCTCTTGTGAAGCCAAGAAAAATGTCATGGTGTGAAAAATGATGGCGATTAGAAAATAAAGCTAAAACACAAAAGGCAGCAGGGAAAAGTCAACCACCATGGCATTACAGATGCCCCTGACAGCACTGGAAGGTCAGGTTCAAATGTCCACCCAGCATTCAGAGGCAAACAGCAGCACTCTGGTAGGAGCAGGGTGACAGGCAGTGGGATGAGAGTGGAGGTTTATTATTGAACTAGCTTGGTTTCCTCGTGAAGTCCGTTTTTGTTTGTCTATGTCTGTTCCCTGGCCTCCCCTCTCAGAGGAGGACTAGGCAGGGGGACAGAGAGGACTCCTGGGTTAGCAGGCTGTCGCATAAGACTGGAAAAGGAAGCTGGGATTCTCCTCTGAAGGTGGAGGTTAGCAGCGAATGCTTCTTACAGGAGCCCTGGATCACGGGCTGTCCACCTCCAGGGGAAGGGAGGGGCAGGTGGCAGAGTGCAACCCCAAAGCCCCTTCTTCAAAGTCCCTCAAGCTACCTCCTTATTTAATTCTGGACCTTCCCAAATCCATGAGGCTTTAGAAGCTCTAACCAAAGTCAGAATCAGCCCACCCGGATTCTGGGCAGAGAAGCACCACTTTCATAAAGATGGATGAAAAAAGCCCTCGTTCTGCCGGTGCCCCAGCAGTGGCACTCTGCTAAGTGAACCATGTAACCTGCACAGAGCCCTGCAGTCAGTGGGGAGGACAGTCCCCGTCTGCCTCTCTGCCATTTGCCAGGCAGTGACACCCCCTCCTTGTGGGCGACATTGATCAGGTCCCTTTCCTGTCTTCTGGACATGGGTAGCTGATGAGCCAGGTAGATCTTCACTGGGGTTGCTTTTCCTATAGGCCGTGCAGCAAGGGGTTGCATGAACAACTCTGACCTGGTCACCCTGCTGTTCTCTCCTGACCACCTCTGGCCCACCATTAAACTCTCTTCCTAGAGCCCTCGGGGAGCTGCTGGCTGCAAACTACTGAGACCCTGACGGAGGGAGGTGGGCATTTGAAGTTTCCAGATAAGACGTGAAAAGTGACTCAGGAAAGAGGAAAATGGTAAGCCAGCGTGTGGGCACCAGCAGAACGGCCTGCTGGGGCAGCAGGTGTCACAGTGTGGCCTGTCTTCACGTGGGAAGAATGTGAAGAAATCAGACTCCCATGCCCCAGCCAGACTTGCAAAGTTGGGCCTGAAGCCAGGGTTCCAGAAGTTGTGTCTTAACTGTACCTCCTGTTGGAGGGACCAACACAGCCACACATGAACCCTTTCCCCTCCTCCTCTTCCTCCTAAGACAACGCCATGAAAGACCGAGTTAGCCTCACCACCTCCCCCCGAAGTTCACGTCACAGGACCCCAGCCTTCCCAGCAACTGGTGAAACCAGCTCACCTCCTACAGCCCCATGTACGAGGGGTCCCTTACTGCCCCCAGACACAGACACAACCTTTGCACTGTCCACGCGAGTCACTCTCCCCTTTCAATAAACCTACCCTGAACATCTCTACTCTGGTCTCATCTCTGGGTACCACGGCTTACCCTTTCCAGTTCCAGAGGTGAGGAACCTCCATAGAACTCCAGAAGCAACCTCCCAGCAGATTTTCCTCCAGAGGGACTGCTCACACCATGGGCCTCCCACCGCACTGCTGAGGGTGCCTCACTAACTGAAGGTTCTCTGCCTTGCCCTTGATGTAGGCCCCATCAACTCACTGTGAAGCCCTACCCTGGGCCTTTCTCTGACAGTCTCTTATCATCTTACCCCATGGCCCTGCTTTTAATTCCAGGTGGGAAGTACCAAGGGTGAACTGATAGGTGCCCACCCACCTTCTCCCAGAGGCTGGTCTGCCTGGCTCGTCCTTAACCCAAGATCCGGGGCAGAGTTGCCTCTGTCTCTCCTAGAGGATGGAGGGAGAACCTGCCAGAGCCCAGGCTGCCATGAAAGGCATCACAAGGAGGCCGTGCACAAAACAGTGACAGAGTGGCCACTCCCAGAGGTCCCTGTTCTGTCACAAGTAGAGCTTCTAAGAAGCTCTTGTCCCTGCAGGATGCTGGAAAACACAGCATGCCTAAGAGACACTGGCTGGCAAGTACTGGACAGTGTGCACTGGGCAATCCTAGCAGTTTCCTTATCTAAAAACAGGACCAACACTTGCCTCGGGAGAATAGCCGGGGAACTCAATGAGAGAGGAGTGTCATAGTTGGCATACAGGTACCTGCCGGGTGACAAACAAGAAGCTACATGTCAGGTCGGGTCCCAGTCCCAGGACTCTGGGCACTCTCTTGTCCTTCTATACCTCCGTGGGGTGTAACGGCTGCCTCACAGGACATTTGCAAGGTTTGAATTAAAATGATGTCAACATAGAGCTCGTTCAGCACCTAAGCTGCTAGGTGTTCTGCTGACAGCAGGTGCTGGGCTCACTGCTGGGTGCAGCGCCAGCAGCCTGTGGTTAGTGTGCGCCTCTCCCACCCTCCCCGGCAGCTGCCCTGGATATGTCCTCGGCCTGCCCTACGCACAGTATCTGTGGGAGCTGGAGAAAGGCAAGAAGGCACATTTAATGTCTCTGCTCAGATAAACAAAGATCTATGCCACAGAAAACAGAACTTGAAATGTTTTTTACCTAAGAGAATGTTCAATCAAAATCTATGAGCTGAAATCTTAAAATGAATACGTTTTATATCCTGCAGGTTGCAAACAAAGCAACACACAGAAAGAATGTGTGTGCGTGCTGGGGGGCAGGTACACAGATGAGCATAGGGCTAGGAAGGGCTGTCTAGGGCCTCCCACAACCATCTCCTGCCACCTGGGCAAGAGGCAAAGACACACTCCTACAGGACCTGCCTCCAGACCCCTAGCTCCCTGGGGTCTTCCTGAAGGCAGCTTCATAGGGTAGGGCTGCTGCATGTGCTGACGCCCCACTCCGGTATCCATAGGGGAGTGCGTGTGCAGATGAAATGCGTTTAAAGTTGTGAAATGTTCCAAACTGAAAATCCACATGCTATGAGACTGCTGCCCTGTGAGGAATGACGGTAACTGCTGCTGTGTCACCTGGGTTCCTGTGCTGCTCTGTGTCACCTGGGTTCCTGTGCTGCTGTGTCACCTGGGTTCCTGTGCTACCAACTCTACAGATGCTGCTCCAGAACTTCCAAACACATACAACCTGTAGGTATGACGTAGTTAAATATTTCACAACACTTACTCTCTCCCCAGCTACATAATTAGTCACTTTATTAAAAATTAATGTAAAAATGACAGGGCTTCCTTCTATTATAATTCCTAGGTACCAGGTACAGTGCTAGACTGTTTCATGCATTCTCATTTAAATTCTATCTTAGCAGATACTCTTATCTGCTGGTGCTTACAGTTGAAGAAGAGGAGGAAGGCACCTTGCGCAGGATGTCACATCTAACAACGGTGGGTGTGAACACCATTGGGGCTGCATCAGAGGACACATTCTTAATAACTGAGCTTAACTACAGTATCTTGTCACTCGTGGAAACTCCTAAGATGTCAGAGAACTTGGTAAAAGCTGCAACATGAGCACTCTAATTCTGCTGGTTGCAAGGTGTTCAAAGTGCGTCCCCTCAAATGGAAATAATAAACATAATAAACAAATCAGAGCCATTTTTGCCCAAAATGATGCTGCCTGTTCAGATATAATATTTTATGTCTATGCAAAAGCAAAGGAAGCAAGAGATGTTCCAGCAGAGATTGATCCTTAAACCAAAACAAGAAACTATTTCCAGGAGCCTGAGATGAGAGGGAGGAAAACTCAGTACATGATCCGTCTCATACCCAGGGACAGGGTCACGTGTTTACCTGCAACTGTCTTCACACAGGCTGCTGAGGCTGACGCGAAAAGGTGCGATGTATCAGTATCGCCTCTGGTCAGAGTAAGAAAAACCTCAGAAATTAGTTCGGAATGCCTAGCCTGGCGGGGAAAATACCACCAAATAAAAAACGATCATGTTTTCCCTGAAGTCCTACTGCGCCCAACCACTAAAGACCCAAAATGGCACGGAGTGGTCCTATGCACACCACACTCGGGCAGTGCCTTCTGTGACGGCCTCCAAACACAGCCATCGCAGCACACGGCTGCCTGACGTGAGCCGCCCTCTCTCTACTGGACACAGGGACCCCCTCTCCGCTGTTCAGGGAGGAGGGCCGTCTGTCAGTCCCTCGCTGCCCCACACAGCTATACTGAGACGCGTACCACATCACAGAAACATCTCTGCTGCAGGTGCACACCCGTGTGTTGGTACAGTTACAGACCTGCTTGACCGTCACCACAGTCTAATTTTAGAATATTTCCATCACCCTACAAAGGAACCTCATGCCCAGAGCCTGTCAATCTTGATGAATGGTTTTCCCAAAATAAAATGCCTTTGCCAAGTCAGTTTTGTTCCTATTTTTTGGATCCAGTATTCCCACATCAATGGGGCAGCCAGGCCTAAAGGTGAAGAGCTAGAATTTCCGCAGAGGAGCAGCCGCATGGCCTTGGGGAGGATATGAAACCTCCCCGAGTGAGAATAACCTCAAAGGGCTGTTTTGAAGATTTAGTGTGATCGTGCTCGGAAAGCACCGCTTGCTAAATACTAGCTGCTATTTTTACTACTGCCACTACTGCTCTGTGGCTGCCACCTCCCTCCCCAGCCTGGCCCTCCTCGGCCCTCCCCAACTTTTCTCCCCACTGGCATCTCCACCCCCCTCCCACCTCTTCCACCCCAACTTGAACAAACACCTTCCCCTATAAGAAGGCAACCATCCAGACTTCAAACTATTTACATAAGTTAACATAAGGTGAATTTGTTGGGGTAATCAGCAAGCAGCACCTTCACCGACTAAGCTGGATGGAGCGTCACTGAACAGTCTGAGGGGTCAGAAGACCCACCCTCGGAATCTCTGCACTCCCCATTATTGATGCAACAGCACAACCTTTTAAAGTACTACAAGAAGACCAGTGGTGATACAAATTAGGGTTACAAACATAACTTAAAACAACTAACTTCAAAATGAAATAAAATGTATTTTTGATTCTGACCAACTGCCAACAGTGACTCAAAGTTCTAGAAAAGGGGAGAGATTCCAGGGTTCCTCCCTGGATATGGCCTGGACATGCCACCTTGTCTCTTCCAGGTCATAGCAAATACTGCTTATGCTGAGCTTCAGGAGGCCTCAAAGGACCAGACCACGACGTCACCAACGAATGATCCCTCCAGGAGGCAAAGGAAATCCCGAGTCACCAGCTGTGTCCCCCATCCACACATGCACCCACAGACACCAGATGAAAAGAACTGAGGGGAAAAGCACTGATTCATAGAATGGCAGGCTACCCAGAGTACAGCTTGGAGGGTGGGAAGAGAAGATTTGAAATCTCCAGATACTAGCTGTGGAGACAATCCCGTCGCACTCGGAGCTTCAGCTTCCTTGTCTAAAGCAGGGATCACCAGCCTAGTGGGGTGCCCAAACCCACTGCAACCAGACTGAACCCACCTTCCGCAACTTTCCCATTTTCTCTCTTGGTCCCACAAGAGCCTTTAACATTTACACTAAAACCAGAGAACCACGTCAGACACAGTCTGAGAAAGGGTGAACTTCACAGCTGAGTCTGGGCGACACGGCACACCCCGTGCCTCCCCAGAGGGCAGAACTGAAGAGCGCAACCTCTAACTCACACTCGCTCAACAGTAACCTCGCAAGGGGGAAACTCTCACTGTCTTGGGTGGCCAGGAGACAGCCAGGGTTTAATATGATATAAAAATCCCTGACAATGGCTTTACCTCATTTCTAAGTCTCTTTAGTGGGCAGAGGGCAGAGGGCCAAGGGAAAACGTGGCAGCTAATGCCAAGAATCTGGTGGTACAGTGGGATAAGCTGGATCCGGCCCAGAGCTCTGGCCCCACCTGCAGGCACACCTGGGTCAGGTGTGAAGGGCAGGGAGCCTCCCCAGCTGCCAAGGGGTGTGACTCACAGGTCAGGAGGAGGGTGCAGGAGATGCTCCCTGGAGGCACAGCTGCCCCACAGCTTCATTATACAAAGGTTGTTATATTCACAAAAATAAACAAACACAGATCCCAGGGCACAACAACCTCAGTCCTTCTGCCAAAGAGCTACTTTTCCCTCTAAGACAAAACTTGGTCAGCCTCTATAGCAGTGAGGGTTGGTGAAGCCCAACCTCAGTGTGGCCCACGGGAAGCAGCTCACCTGTCTTTCAGGTAGGAACAACGTCTGTGTGGCGGGAGTGACATGTCAGGAGGCTGCTGGGGAGGCAAGCCCTGGGGTTCTGAGCAGGCATCTTCCTCACCCACCTCTGCACCCACTTCCTCACCTATGAAATCAGACTTCGGGACTACACAATTTTCAAATTTCATTTCAGCTTAAGGCTGGGTCTGTACAATCCTTAAAAATGTTTTGAAGCTCGTCTTTTCCTAGAAACATGGTTAAACCAGTCTAATGGGTGATTCTGAACTTCTGGCCAATACAGAATATCATAGGTAGGATGGACTCTCTCTTAATAAAAAATTGGAATGGTTTTCATACATGGGACAGAGGCAGAGAAGACACTGCCTGGTGCCCACTGGGCTGCCTGGAGAGCTTACAAGCTACAGCGCATGGGGGATGACCCTCCTCTGGGGTCCTTCTAAGTAGGAGAGGTGAGAGCTGCACAGGAAAAGCCGTGGTGACCTGGAGGGTGAGTACTGATTAGTACATGCCTGCAAGGGAACTCCCAAGGCCAGGGAGAACCCCAGAGAAGAGTGGGCAGAACAATCTTAGAGGGTAGGGCCAAGCTTGTGTTCCCACCAACCTAGGCAGAAGGCCACCCTCCATGCGGGTATGGGACAGAGTCCTCAGGAGGGTCTTGTCTTACCAGTGAGGGCAACTGACCCCAAACTAACAGTGACTTCAGGCTCAGCCCCTGGAGCCTAAGAGCAACCCCCAAAAGGATTGAACTGTGTTTAAGAACTATTCTCAAAACGAAGCCTTAAAATATTTAAAGGAAACCCTCCAAAAAAGCCAGCATTCAACCATGTAAGGTCTGGCATCCAAATAAAAATAATCAGGCATGAAAGGAAAATAAGACCCACAATGGTAAGAGAATCAGACATAGAAATGTCCAAGGTGATAGACGTAGAAGACGGAGGTTACAACAGTGACCACAAGCCCTGCACGTGTTCAGAAGGGAAGGGAAGGGAAGTGAAGTGTGGGTCGCGTTAAGGAAAGAAATGGAGGACAATGACTAACCCTGCCCTCCAGAGACGACAAATACACCTGGGGTGAGAGTCGCACCTCAGACACGACAATCCTCACTCTCCCAGGACATACCTAGAAGTCCTGGGAAGTGAGGAGAGGCCTGCGGTGGGAGAGGCCCACAAAGAGAAGTAACAGAAACTACCTGAGTGAGACACGCAGCGAAAGGGAAGGGAGGAAGTACTACGATTGACTCCCACAAATTATGCCAGATGCGGGGAGAGAAGAAAGGAATCAGGGTTGGGGCATGAGCTCACTGGGGAGAGAAGGAAGGAACTGGGGTTGGGGCCTGAGGACACCAGGGAGAGAAAGAGGAAACTGGGGTTGGAGCCTGAGTTCACTGGGGAGAGAAGGAGGGAAGTGGGGTTGGGCTCTGAGCTCACTGATGGTATAGCCAACACATTCCACTCTTTAGCTCTGTGGCCTGGTTGGGGAAGTCAAAGGAAGTCCGTGAGCCTGGCTTACATCGCAGGTAAATAGAGATTATTACAATGCCCACTCCAAAGGGTCCACTGGGAGACCAAGATGGGCCATAACAAGTCATCACAAAACACACCAGGCCCTCTCTCAAGACCCAAGGAGATAGTCTCTCACTGTGCTACATATAGCCTAAAGGGGGTGAGTGGAGAGGGTTTTCACGGTTTTGTTTTCTAATTGTTTAATTTTAAATTATGTGTACACAGTAGTTGCCGCACCATTCTTCATCACAAGTGTTCACACTCTCACACAAGTGAAAAGCAGTTATAAACGGTAGGGCCTGGTTATTCAGAGGCCCACTTTGGCTTTGACAAACAACTGGGGGCGGGGGCCAATTGGCCTCCACTGCGGGAAGCAGCTGCTGGGCTGTGTACTTCGAACACTGTCCCCCAAAGGAACGACACTTGCACAGAAGACGGAAGAGTGTGTGTGTGTAAATGCACATACGTGTGCAGCACATCAGAAGTTCATGCCATGTGTGCAAACACGAGCAATACAAACTTAAAATGTGCCCAGGTACCATACTCTACACATCAAACAAAGCTTCCTTTTTCTACCTTTAGAGGTACAAAACATTTCTTTACCCAAAAACTTCTCTGTCTGTGCTGTAAGCCTTCCTCATCAGTAGGTCTCAAGAGAGTTGGCACTCTGGGTCTGTATCTCAACCAGGTGTTTAGATGAAAATAGCTTTTTGGCGCCTCTCCCCAAGGCCTCGTTTTATAGGACAAAGTTCACGGGCCCTGGCCAGGCTTTCTTTCACCTGACCCTATTCCAAAGTGCTCAGGACGGAGCTACAGGGAAGAGAGCAGGCCCTGTCCTGACACTCCCAACAGGGACTCTTCTGGCACTCTGAGAGCCCAGAAGAGGTTCTGGGGCCCAAATGACTCTCGCCCTGGATACTAAGTTCAGGACAACAGACGCTGGGACAGGAGGCTGGTGGGACTATGCTCGTCATGACAGAGACAGTGACGTGAAGGATGCAGAGAGGGAAGTGGGGCAGGGAGGTCAGTCTGGGAAGTCAGAAGATGAATCTGATTTGAAACACTTCTCTGAGATGCTGGCATTACCATGGTCCTGAGAATCACCTCCACGAACACCACCCTATGACCCTTCGGTCCCTCACCCAAGACAGAAATCTGTCAGTGTCATACTCCTCCTTAGCCATGTACATCTGCTTCCCACATCCTGATGGCTTTGCCTTCTACACCTACAGCACCTACTGCAATCCACACTCTCTTCTCTCAGCCCCACATCTTGTCCCAGGCACTGCGGGCCAACAGATGGTAGCTGAGAAGTGACCTGCCCCCCCCATCACGTTCCCACACAAGGGACACAAAGTATGGAGACCAGGGACACACAAGCCTGGGTCTGACGTCCTCACTCCACACCTGACACTAAAATCTCTGAAGACCAGAAATCCAATTTACTGTGAATCGTGTACACATGGAAGAGGTTCACACACATGTCAACAGCCTGTCCACAGGAGCCCAGCACACACCACACCCACCCAGAACCTGCAACCTCCCCAAACCTGCCACCTCCCCAAACCTGCCATCCTCAGCTCCCAGGGACAGGGACACTTCACCAAGCAACATGAAGAGGCCTGCAGTGAACTACTGAGCAGTGTCTAAGCCTGCAGCCACCGGTAACCAATCACAGAGCTTCGTACACTTGGGGTATCCAGCCTCATGGCCACCTAAGCAAAAGAGAAACCACTTCTTCAGAGAGACCCATTCATTCAACAACAAAAAAAGCAAAGATCCTGCTCTCAAGGAGTTTATATTTTATCTGTAGTTAACCCAGGTAAGCAATAAACAAGCTTGACAATTTACATATTTAAAATGCATGAGAGCAAGGCTATGGGATAAAAGGAAAAAACAGGACTGAATAGGAGTCTGCAATTAAGTGGAGCTGAGGGCAGGCCCAGGGGCCCAGACTCCCAGGAGGAAGGAACAGGCCCATGGGTGTCCCTGAGCAAAGCCAGAGGCGCTGCAGGTTGGGCGGGCAAGCACCGCCCAACCTTCCCATCCTCCCCTGCTGGGTCCTGAAATACACCAGCAATCACAGGGGCACTTCTAGTCTTTAACTGGGCTTGGGCGGACGCTGTGGCCTGCGTATGGAAGAGAACCTTCTCTCTCCTCACATCACCCTAATTTGAAGGTCCAAGGTGAGGCCACTACACACTCAGATTCCCTGTCCTTGGAGGCCTCTGAGTCGTCTTTCTGGATTCACCAAAACAGCCCATCTTATGGTCCTAACATGCGATCTGTTCTGTCTCATTAGGGTTTTTGTTCTGTGCTTTAATTTCACATGAAGAACAATTTCAAGTCGTTGCATACCATGGTCAAGGTAACTGGAATGATATGATTTACATTTGGGGGAGATCTGATCACTGTGAAATGGACTTCTGTATCATTCATGGTAGTTTTCAAAACATTACATGATTCAACACCATTTTTAAAAGCAATTAAGGTGCCTCATATGTATATCCTCATATGTGTATGCAAACACTTACCATCAAATAAAACCGTATTAGTCACCTGAAATTAGACTAGTTGGTATAGAATATTATTTTATAGTGCTTTCATATTGGCTTTTGCAGAATAAATAATCTCTACCTTTCTAAATATGTGTTTATAAGGGGAAGCCTAATTGGTTAACCTAGTTAGAAACTTCCAAATTCTTCCAGAGTACCCCTAAAATAAACTGAGCACCTTAAGCTAAGATGTTCACTTATAGGCTTAAAAACTCACAAGTGAATCTTAAAAGCTGGGATAAACAACGCTTACTAAAGGATTTATAAAATTGAAAAAAAAAAATCATGAGCCTCCTTAATTACAGGAGAGGAACCTTCCCCATGAAATAAATGTCATAACTAGCTCCTTACAGTTGCAACACATTTTGGAATTTTCTATCAATAAATAAAAATGTTGTTTTTCCTGTGATTTCTTTTACAATGTTTTTTCTTTAAGCAGTACTATCTATCGAGTGATCAGATCCCAGTTCCTGTATCGTAAACACGTTCTCTGGCATCTGGAGATAGCTGGTGGGGATCATCCTTCTCCTCCCACCCACCCTCTGACCCCCCAGCTGCTCTGAGCTGAAACTCTCACAGAACATAAACATCCCTCCACAAACAAGCCCCAGAGAACCCCAGCAGAGCGGCCAGTGGAACCCATCTACCTGAGCTAAATATTTACTTTTTCCTTGAAGATAATCTATAGCAATATCTCACAAAAGTTAATAATAACATTAATCTTCACAGCATAGGAACTTCAAATACTTTTTTATTTGCCCCTAGTTAGTAAGACAATAATAATTTTTAAAAGGTGTCAGTAGCCACTTTCTCAGGCCCTACCTCAGACCTGCATAAATATTTAATATGTTTTAAGGGAAACTGCCAAAATTGCGTATTCACTGCATGACAAAGACGAGATCAAAGTTCGTAACAGGTGGCAGCAAGAGCAGGTGATGAGGCCTGTGTGACGCCACCTGCCCACTGAGGCACAGAGAGACGCAAAGTCAGAGTAAAGGACTCACTTATGCCTCCCCAAAATACAGCAAGAGTTATAAAATAGAACCTAAACGTGGCTACAACCATCCATCCACACCAGACACTTAAATAGAAACTCGAGTAAAAAAGCTCATGTTTAAATTACTCTGTACACATTTAATAAACGGAATAATTTTAAGGTCCCTTTCTCCCATAAGGAAACAACTTCAATTTGCCCCTTTTCATCAGCCAATGTAATATCATTTGCTGCTCATTTAAACTGTATCATTTTTCTCTGTCTGGTTGTCCAATGCAGAGTAAGCATCCAACAGATTTTCTCTCCTGCAACTGAGTGAACATTAAAGTTTCACAGCACCCAAATTCAGCAAGGGAAATTGCCATAATAAACACCCTCTTCGTGCTGGTGCCAGAAAGGAAAGAAATACCCTGCTTCACTGAAAAGTTTCATAAACCACTAACAAGAACACCACATGTATTATTTGCCACATTCAAACAATTCTAACACAGTGAAAGTGCCCAACCATGAAACTCTTTTAACCTTTCTGGGAGATTACTCGAGTCCCCCGGTATCTGAGGTTTCGTTTTCCACGGTTTCAGCTGCCCACAGTCAACTGTGGTCTGAAAATACTGGACAGACAATTCCAGAAGTAAACAACAAACGGTTTCAAACTGCTCACCCTTCTGAGCGGCACGATGAAATTTTACCAAATTTGTCAAAGGGATGGGATACTCCCTTTGACAAACAGACCCACACTGTTTCCCTCCCTGCCCAAGTCACATAGAAGCCATGTGGGTGATCCGAAGGACTGTCACTGCCACCATGTCTGTGTTTAAGTAGCCCTTACAAGACTTCAAAATGGCCCCCAAGGCACAAAGGCAGTGATGCTGGCATTTCAGCTATGCCACAGAGAAGCCCTAGCCCTATGCCCTAGAGAACCCTTTAAGTGAAAAGGTGAAAGCTCTCAACTTAATAAGAAAAAAATGTATTCTGATCTTGCTGTGATCTATGGCTGCAGTCCCCAACCCCAGGCTGTGACCAGCACTGGTATGTGGCCTGTTAGAAACCAGGCCACATAGGAGGAGGTAAGGGGCTGGCTGGTCAGCAATGGAGCTCATCTGTGTTCACAGCACTCTCCATGCTCCCATCACTCCCATCACCACCTGAGCTCTGCCTCCTGTCAGATCAGGAGAGACAACAGATTCTCATAGGAGCCCAAACCCTCCTGTGAACTGCACCTGCCAGGGATCCGGGTTGTGCTCCCGGGAGAGTCTAACACCTGATGGGCTGGGGCGGTGAGGCCGGCACTGACGAGCAGCCATGAATGCAGGTTATTGTCAGCAGAGAGGTTGACTGCAAAGACCATGACACATCAACTGGTCACAGACGCAGACCAAAAGTACCCCCACACTGGCCAGTGGAAAAACTGTCTTCCACGAAACTAGTTCCTAGTGCCACAGAAGTTAGGGACTGCTGATCTATGGTAAGAATGAATCTTCTGGCTCAGGGCCCATAGCTCAGTGGTTATGGTGCCAGTCACATGCACTGAGGATGATGAGTTCGAACCTAGCCCAGGCCCGCTAAAATCAACGATGACAACTGCAACCAAAAAAAAAAAAAAAAAAAAAGCCAGGCATTGTGGCGCCTATAGTCCCAGCTACTTCAGAGACTGAGGCAAGAGAATATCTTAAGCCCAAGAGTTTGAAATTGCTGTGAGCTGTGACACCATAGCACTCTACTGAAAGTGACATAGACTCTGTTTCAAAAAAAAAGAATGAATCTTCTATCTGTGAAATTTTGAAGAAACTTTAGCTGCTATATCCCATACCCCAAAAGTTACGGAGACAATCCACATGTAAGTACTTAGCTCAGATGGAAGTTATTAAATCTATAGCCAGCAGACCTGAACAGAAGCATGTTCTGACCGGCAGCACTCTGGCTTGGTACTACCAGAGGTCTCAGGTGTCCACTGTGGATCCTGGACTGCCTCCTCTGAGGACAAGAAGGCACAAGACTCCGTGCAGACTCACAGTGCGCAGCAGGTTCCACCCGCACAAGGCCACCGTCCACCTTCCTGAGGCAGGACTTAGCCCAAGCTCAGACACCCACTCTGTGACGCACGCCCTCCACGCTACTTCACCCCCATGACTCCCTGGGGAGACACAGAAGGGATGAAATTCTCCATGTAGCTGCCTGCTGCCAAGGCCCTGGCCCAGCCCCAGCATCTACCATAATGGGGCACAAACCCTATTACTGGCCTGGGAGCAGGTGACAGAGATCCTGCTGTTGGAACCACATGTGTGTGTCCCCATCAGCAGGGAGACTATCTGAGACTGCAGCAGGATGCAGGTGTGAAACTGGGACAATGTTGACTTCTCCAGAGCACCAGACTCCCTCTTCTGAGAGGAGGGAATGTACTCCCTGAGACTGGGGAAAGGCCAGGGTTGCAAAGGTTCAAAGCCAAACACATCCAGGCTGAAGGCAAGGTCAGGGTGGACCTCGGGCATGTGGGGTGCACAGGCAGTAGCCAGATGTGGCAAGGAGGTGATGGGCTGAGAGCAGGCAATACAAAGCAGGATGACTCGATGAGGCCAGCCATTCAACAGACACCAGGAAACACCGCAGCATAACCACTGCCAGGAAGTGCTGTCACACCATGGTCCCCAACGAGTGCCTATCACGTTCATGTGAATCTGTGCTGAGGAATAATGGGAGACTGAAGGTGGCCCCTACCTAGCCCTCAAGGAATGGGGCCCACCCTGCACGCTGCCACTTACCCTGCCAACTGAGACCCCCATCTCTGGTGGTCACAGAGCTCCCTCCAGGGCTTGGGGCCTCTGTGTTCAGCCTGGACTGGGTCCCACTGCACCATGCATGAGCCACCCTGCCCCTGCGCCCCATAGGCAGTGGGGGACAGCAGGAAAAGAGAACAGGACTTGGCTCTGTCCCCAAGGAGGACATCTGGGTGACTAGGTAGACAACGGCATGGGGGTGGGGGAGGCACCGGCACCAGCTGCAGGGAAGAGAGGGGTCTCCGTGAGGATGGGACGGAGACAGCGCAGGAAGAGAGCCTGTCCAGGCCAGAGCCTACGGCTTGAGCAAAGGAACAGGTGGAGCAAGACCATGACAGAGGAGTGAGGGGAGGAGGGGGCACAGCAGCGCAGTACTTCAGGTGGCACAACAGGCCCACGCTGGTGGCATGCGGGGGTCAGCCACCGAGCTGGCCCACGATGACTCTCCTGGGCCTTCCTCCATATCTCCCTGAATCCCTCAGGCCTGATGCGCGTAGGGGCTGGGCTGCCCGCACAGGCAGGCCCCCAGCCTCTACTGTGCCACACCTGGCCCCCATCCCTGCCCACTCTCACGCCCAAGGAGGACAGGCAAGGACTGGATGACAGCCTTCCTGCAAGTGTCATTCCAGGACCGAACAGTTCCCTAAGGGGAAGACAGAAAGGTCCCTGGAGGACCCAACCCCCCTGGAGCTGCAGGAGGTGAGAAGCAAAGACCCTGAAGACAGAGGGGCAAGGCAGCCCTGCCTGTCTGCACCAAGATGGGAAGTCCCACGCCCGGAGAGCCCGAGGCTGCAGAAAGCACGTCCCCAACAGCAAGGACAGCACAGCAGACAAGACTACATAGGCAGTGGAAGCTCAAAGCTCCACAAGGGGGGCTCTGGGAGGGGGTGCTCTGTTCAGGGTGAGGAGGCCATCTTAACCAAAGCTGTGAGTGTGGGGGGACAGGCCCAGGGTGACCAGTGAGGGTAGGGCCAGGACTGCATGGTGACAGGGTGACCGGGCACTGTCCCTCCCCCACTCTGACCGCATCACACCATCGGGGCACACACAGCTCGCTCTTGGTAAAGTCTCTCTTCAGACACGGGGTTACCTTAATCCCGTTTCACCCATCTCAGGTAAGGGCAGCCCTCTCAGGGCCTGGGACATTCCTCTAGAATTGTGACACTTGTCCCTATCTTGCAGAAGCTAGAAAGGCCACATCACTCCTTATGAAGGTGAAAAATATATATAGGTATTCCACAGATGCCAAGCACCTGAGCCCAAAGGCCAATTTAAACAGAAAAGGTTCTCCACAATGCTGGGGGGAAAGACCATTTATACAAAAGTTACCTTCAGCAAAAGTTCAGAAGAGGTAAGCAAAACAAAATATAACTTGCAAAGATATTAATTTAACAATACCAAATACAGTTTTTTTCCTCTTTGCAAGGAGAGAAGAGTTGCAGCGAAGCAACGATTTCCCTGGTAGGGAAGGCCTTGAACTCCATTTCTGAATCGGAATCCCGGGCAGAGGGGTTGGGTCTCTCTCACTTACTGTCCCCGTGGGGGACCCTAAGCTGCAGGCCCCGCCAGCCCGCTCAGCAGCAAGAGGGACCATCTTCCTTCTCCTATTACCTGTACACCTTCTTTAAGCCCAGGCTGTGCTTTCAACACTTAATTTCCCTACAATGTGCAACCACTAAAAAATGACAGTCATTTTTCTCACTGCCCAAAGAATAAGATGTTTTAATGCAGTTTGGTCCCATCTTAAAACTAGTCTGGGTTTCCAGTGAGGCCTGGAATGAGAGTGAGCTCCTCAGCCAGCCCCCACAGCCTCATGAACTGGTTTAGGGGCAAAGGAAGAAGAGGGAGGCCCCTTTGGGGATCCAGCCCCTCAGATCCCAACAGTAAAGGCCATGGGTGGGCCGCCCCTGCTAGGGTCCCATGCTCTGGGGTCTGGTGTTCCAGTCAGGTGGGAATATCTAAGGCCCCACTGGTCCAGCCCTCGAGGCTCTCGTTCCATAAAAGTGTGATGTAACTACAGGAGGGATCTCACGCCCAGTGGCAGCACTGGGAATGGAACCCAAGCCTGCCTGTCCCCCAAGCTGGTTCCATTCCCACAGGCCACGTGGCTTCCCAAGACAGGTGTGACTCTTGGTGGAGCTGAGCCGGGACTAGAAAACCTGCTCAAGGTAAACAGTACAGGAAGGAGAGAAGTGGGTCACACTGGCAGCCACAGAGGGACCTCACACACACACGAAATGAAACCCCCTAGCCTTCACACCCCAGAGTGGTGAGCAGCCAGTCAAGGGCCATCAGCACAAGGACAGTAGGAAATGCATCAGGCCTCTCAGGAAGAGAGGAGGACATGGGGTAGCACATAGAGGTTATCCCTGTATGATCCACTGGCCAGACACAGGGGGCTCGGAAGTCCCCACAGTGCCTCCTGAAATGTCACCACACACAAAGGATGTAGCAAGGACAGGACTGACCATACAGGCAAAGCCTGGACTTCAGTTCCAAACTTCACTGGCCCAACGGAAAGACCAGAAGCACAGCTGTGATGTCCTGAGGTCAACCCCACCTCCTGAGGTCAACCCCACCATGAGTCTCAAACCCCCTGCAGAGAAGGAGCAGTCTCTGCTGCTGTTACTATCAACCTACCAAGCATAGATACTTCATAACAACCCCCAGAGACTGAACCGCTAGAAAATGAAATAAATAAAACAAAGATAAGACATACAACCACATTTTTACTATAAAGGTCAACATTCGAACGGCTGTAAAAGTTCTTACCTATGTTTTCTCCATTTCTGAACTTATCATGGGCTGGAAATAAACACGTCTGCCTGGGTCACCTGGAAGGGTAGGGTATGTACATATGTAAAGAGACCCTCTCCCCACAAAAGGCCAATCTTGAGCGAAAATGACAGACGGGAGTGAAAGAACATGATGGCCACCCCTAGCTCCGATCTGCTCAGCCCAGCTGGGGGGCTCAGTAATTCTGGTCATTTGCCTTGAAGTGGGATAGGCAAAGCAGGGGGTAGGAATAAGGAAAGGGGGCCCCCCATCCTCAAGGAGCAGAGGTTGGGTAGGTAAGGACACATGACTTCAAACACAGGCCAGATGGAATGATCTGCTCCATGTTATGGAAAGGGCCAGAAAGGAGACCACGTCCATGTCCCCAGCAGGCTCATTCTCACTAGGCAGGGAGGAGGCTGTCTCTGGGGGTAATGTCTTCGTAATCTGTGCAAGGGAAACAGCTGAATGGAGGATTCATGCTGCAACCAGGTACACCAGGATGCCTTTCCAATTCTGAGCACCCAGGACACCGCCACCCACGGTGGGGAAGCATCCTGCGAGAAGCCGCATCCAGACCAGCCATCCCCCGGCCTGCTGCCCCCGGCCTGGCACCTACCTGTCTGTCACGGTAACAACACTCCAGCAGTAAGTTTCAGTCTCTGTGAGTTCACACCTTGCAGACTCTCAGACCTTACCACAGAAGGGGCATGATCCCCTGCCCAGCCAACCACAGTGCAGAGGAGGAGACTGGCACAGTGGTTCAGGACACAGCCTTTCAGCTCAACTCCACAGCCTGATCCCTGATCTGTCACATACAAGCTGTGTCACCCTGTGCAAGGAACCAGCATCTGCCAGCCTTGGCTTCCTCGTTAGAGAAAAAAAAAAAATAGATAAAAGAGCACATAGAGAGTGCTCACAGTGACACAGAGGTGTGGTGTCACTCAGAAGAGACGGAGGCTTTAGTGCTCGCAGTGACACAGGTGTGGTGTCACTCAGAAGAGACGGAGGCTTTAGTGCTCACAGTGACACAAGAGGTGTGGTGTCACTCAGAAGAGACCGAGGCTTTAGTGCTCACAGTGACACAAGAGGTGTGGTGTCATTCAGAGGAGACCGAGGCTTTAAGCCCACACGTGGTGTTTGAGATGAGAAGATCTAGGCATTAGAAAGAGAAGCATTCAGAATAGAATATAAACACAGGTATATGTCCTTCTTTCTATTTATTTACTTGTCACATTCCATTGATTCTAAGACATATCCCCATTAACATTTTAAAAATGCAAATACCTTACAGTCAGTGCACACTGAACAACTACACATAATCATTTTTTTCTTAATTTTGACTGAAAAAGCTGTCATTAAAATTGGCTTATGGCATTTTAGGATCAAAGTAATTCAGTAAGCACAAAATTGCAGGATACAAATTAAGTGTTTTATTACAGTAGCTCTGTGGAGATCTTTGCCATCCGGGCAATAACTTCTTCTCTCCAGAGTCACCTCATTCAACACGAGTGTCCCCTGCAGACACAAACATGTCCCTGTTACTCAGGAGGGGAAACGGCCTTTCCTTGCCTTGATACTCTCAGCTGTAAAGTGAGGAACAGGAAGGTCCCCATCTCATAGGGCTGACAGGAGTGAACATCCAAGTAAACACCTTGGCATGACGACCAGCACGCAGTGAACACCTCGGTTTCCTCATCTGTGGAGTTGGTATTGTGAGGGATAGCCACTTCACAGAGTTGGTAGAGAGAGGGCTCAACACAAGTACACAGAAGGAGCTTAATCCTTCCCCACTGAGCCACTTCACAGAGTTGGTAGAGAGAGGGCTCAATACAAGTACACAGAAGGAGCTTAATCCTTCCCCAATGAGCCACTTCACAGAGTTGATAGAGAGAGGGCTCGACACAAGTACACAGAAGGAGCTTAATCCTTCCCCACTGCCTGCCTGGCTTCCTGAGTGGTGAGCTTGCAGGCTGTTGAATATAGAAATTTTATAGTTCTATCAGGAAGTAACACATTATGGACAATTAAGCACGCTCCCTACTTCTACACAAAGTACACCACTGGTGGCACCATGCTGCATGGCCCCTCGGAGTGGCTGCACCTGTCTCCCTCCTCTGGGGCTGGGAGCTCTCCATAGGCTCAGCGGTGGGGCTCTGCTCATCCACCCAGCCACGGTGTGCCTACCAATGGCCTTCACAAAACACTACGTGAACAAACTAGCTAGACTATTTATAGAATGGGATCTTCAATCTATTCCATAAGTTACAGAAAGTATGAAAATACTGATTATTTACTACTATGTCATTAAGTACATAGGATTCTAATGAATAAAGCCAGTTAACAACAATTTGCTAGATGAAAAATGTTTTCCCAAACCAAATGTCATCTCTTTTTTAAGTAAATATTCCACCATGATTTCAAAGGTTTTGAAAAGCCTATTATCTCAAAAGTACATAAGAATCACAAAAATCACATTTTTTTTATATTCTTAAAAAATAATTCTACACTCATTGTTTAATGGCTCACATTTAATGAGAGACTTTTATGTACTAAACACAGTGCTGAGGGCTTTATATTCTATGACCTCTAATTCTCACAGAGGCTGTAAATAGAATAGATATAGGAAAAATTTAAATAAAGTGCCTATAGTCAGGTGGCTGATGAGTGAAGTCAATGCATTTACAAAGTACCTATCATATCCACAAATCATCTCTACAATGGAGTTGTTATTACTTAATTCAGAATCATAATCTTTTTTTTTGAGACAGAGCCTCAAGCTATCCCCCTGGGTAGAGTGCTATGGCATCACAGCTCATAGCAACCTCCAACTCTTGGGCTCAAGCGAGTCTCCTGCCTCCACCTCCCAAGTAGCTGGGACCACAGGCGCCCGCCACAACGCCTGGCCATTTTTTGGTTGCAGCCATCATTGTTCTTTGGTAGCCCGGGCTGGGGATTCGAACCTGCCACCTTAGGTGTACGTGGCTGGCGCCTTAGCCGATTGAGCCACAGGTGCCGAGCCAGAATCATAATCTTAAAAGATCTGGAAAACTATTCTAGGTAAATGTCCTATCAGCTGGAAAAGTCAGATAAATAAAAATAAGGGATATTTCAAATGACCTTTGTAACCTCTCACTCAAATATAAAAGTGGCAGTCACTATCAATAAATTCTTCAAAGAAATGTAGTCCAATAAAATGTCCTTTTGCCAAAGTATGGGTATGCAGGGTTAAAAAAGATAAAGCTACAGAATCACTCAGGCTCAAAAAAAAAAAAAAAGGTAATAAGAAGTGACAGACTTTGGAAATGGAATTCATTTCCAAGGACTGATCCCAAATTGAGTCTATAAGGGGTGATGTCATCCTTCAGCTCCTCCAGACACTGCCAAAAGATTAAAGTATCTGGGGCACCCAACAGAAAATCCAAAGCTGTATGTGATCAGCAAACAAAGTCTCATCTGAGGATGCCTCACACCCGGAAAATGGGGAGTGGACAAGTTGATACAAAGGGGCCCACTCTGGCCTCTGTCCATCCACAAAGCTCATTCTAGCAGCGGTTGCTCCAGAATAGGAGGGGATAAATTTTTTTCCGTGAAGGGCCAACTATGCTGATGCAGCCTAAAAGCAGCCACAGACAAGCAAGTAAATGAATGAGCCTGGCTGTGTTCTGATAAAACTTTATTTGTGAAAGCAGGCAGGGGGCCAGGCTTGGCCCATGGGCTGCAGTTTGCTCTAGAAGAACAGGATCCCTGTCTGCTCAGGGACACAGCACTGAAATGCAACCAAAACAAACAACTTGTGGTAGCCTGGGGCCAGGACAAAATTTATGAGCATCAATGCTGATCATATCTCCACCAACAAGCTGAGACTCTGAAAGACAGGGCTACAAGGAGAGATTCCAAGGTGGCTCATTTTTAATACAGGAATGTATATGTTTTTAATTCATAAACCAGGAAATCATGAAAACAAAAATATTAATTCTGGAAATTCAACAAATAAACTTAATAACCTATATAAAATTCATATTCAAGTGTTTTAACATTTGTGTAGTCAAACCCATCTTATCTTCTATTCTGCACTTTTCTGAAGGATAATCAATATTCCTTTTAGTTACCATAACTCTTGTGATATGTACATAATAATCCTTTCTTCAAGGGCTAGATGTGGCAAAGAATTAAGAAGTTTTGGCACACAGGATAACTGAGTGCCCACACGTACAAGACCCAGAGGGAACCCCCCTAAACCCCATCACACTGCCAAGGCAGAGTGTGTACACAGCAGAATTCTGGACAGGTCAAATCAGATTCCACCGTGATACCAGAAGTGAAAAACCTGGACTCAGCTTTCTGGATCTTAAAATTGCAGATCATGACCTGTAGGCCTGCATTAACAGAACACCTCCACCCCTCGCCCAAAGCTCTCTCAATCTTACTTGAATAAAACGTAACTTCCTCCAGGTTGGGCAGGCCCCTGGATCATACTCCTGGCTTCACACTCTCTCTAGCCAGTTGAACTACCTGTTGTGGGGGGTCCCCCCTCCCCAGCTCTCAGTGGGCTGTGCCCTCTTCCCCGGAGAGGCCCACTGGGTCCCAGCCGTCCACCCTCTCTCTGTTGTACAACCATATTTGCTTCAGAATCATTATCATTATTCACAAATATCTCCCTTGCAACTTGTTCCAAGTCTGTTTCCTCTACTAGAATCTGGGAGTCCCCAGGATTTGTGTGCTGAGCTCAAAGCTGGCTCTGTAGGGCCTAAAATGTGTGGAGCACCTGGCCACTGCTCCATCAGTAGCCAAAGAATCTAATATGACAACCTCCAACTAGGCTTCTAAAAATGTGGCTCACCATGTGCTCAGTTATTTCTACATACTTCCCCTAATCCCCCCACCCTAACATCATTAACCTTTTTTTATTTACCAACAGGGAAATTGAGGTAAAGGAAAGTTGCATGATTACTCCAAGAGCACAGAAGTATGAAATATGTTTTAAAAGGACAACCTAAGTCTTAAAAGAGAAACAGGTCCTTTCCTACTTTGCCAGACCCCTGTGCCCCCCACTCCAATCTGCGCGTCCACACCTGACTCTCAGAGCAGGATGATCACGTGCACAGGACACTTCTGGTGCTTCCATGTACAGCAAAAAAATCACATATCAGTGACTCACTGATGAACCATCTATCTAATCCAAGCCACAGCTATGAGGGAACAGCTGGAATTAGAAAATTATTTGTACACTGAAAATTTTAAGAAGAAATTTTTCTCTATAAAACCCTGGAGATTTAGCTAATTACTATAATGGCAGATTGCTCAACACTAGGACCCACTGTAAATTATCCCGTTTTCTGAGAAATTCTGGAACTGTCATCTAATTTTCCAGGAACAGGGGATCCATGCTGCCAAGTCTTGCCGATGGATTTCTAGAAGGGTAAGATAGTGTCTTCAAACACCACCAAGCACTTCCTCAGAGGACGGCTGTGTGTCCAGGGAATGCCCACCTCCCTCAAAGCTTCCTGGCTACGAATACCTAATGAGTCCATAAAGTAAGGCATTGACTGAGTCTGGGCTCCTGCCATTTCTTCATGTACCAGCAGGAAATCGGAAATGCCAGTGGGAGGCGAGGAGGCAGGGAAGCCAAGGGCGTCTCCAAGTTGCTAACCTTCCCTGTACCATTATTTGGCCCTTAAAGCCTATTCTGTGCCCAGCTGGGGAAGACACCAGTAAAATGGCCATCAGAGGGGCTGGGCCAGGCTGTCCTTTGAGTTCACTGACCCCACCCTCTTGGGGCTAAACCTGTGAAGGGCAGGCAGGCAGGGGCAGCAGTGCAGCCTGGGCCAGGCCACGGGCCAGAGCTAACTGTATCCACAACTCTTAGGGACACACAGAGCTTTAATCAGTGAGGCAAGGCCACACTAAAGACAGCAAGGACAAGCAGGGGCGAGGCTGGGCTCACACACCACACGGCCCGGGTGAACTGTCCCTCAAACGTCCCAGTTCACTAAAGTGTCCTACTCTTTCTGGCTTGGAACCAATTTTGGCTTAGTGTCAAGTCCAATGATTAGAATGAATGGAATTCCTAATCTTCAGCCTTTTTTTGAAGGTTTGCTTCACTTTGATACCGAAAAAAAAAAAAAAAAGACATCTCTTTGCTACCCCATTGCTATGCACAAATTCTCATCACTGTAGCTGAAAAGAGACTTCACAAAAAGAGAAAAACAACAAGTTTAAAGAAGTATAAAAACCTGACCAAGGCTAGATCATATGGCAAGACTTCAAACTTAAGACTGCTCTCGCTGAGAAGATGAGGCCCGGAGGACGACCGGGGGCCCTTCCAGAGATAAGGAGGAACCAAGATTCACCATTCAGGTTCCCCAATCAAATCTAAAGAAGTAAGGGCCACCCCCTCAAAGTGTGTCCCTTTCCACAGCCAAGTAAAGTTCAGAATCAGGCCTGTTGCGAAAGATGAAGGGAACATGAGGATGACTCTCCAACAGCTCATAAAGCAGAAACAGACAGACTGGAGGAACTGAAGTGGGCCTGTGACCTCCAACAAAACGCCACTCAGAGCTCTCAGAAGAGAGGACTCTGTCTACGACACGCAGGTGGCAACTAGGCTAAGAGGCTCCCCCGCTAAGAAACCACCCCCTCTTCCGTTCCCACTCACTCGCTCTGTAAATGCCTATCACCAGCTAACATCCTGATGGCCACTATCACTCCAACTTGCCATCAAAGTGTGAAGTGCACACACTGTGGCTGCTTCATTCCAAATATCTAACCACAAGAATCTGTGGGCACCGGCAGGCTTGTGGTACAATAAAACTCCTTTAGAAAAGGATGCAGTGGGCAAATGGGCATAGGACAAGGCGATCCCACAAAGCAAGAAAGACCCAGGTGTCACAGTCTTTGACACCGTAGGACTTGTCTACAACCCCTGCACCAGTGTTTCCTCGTAACTTGCCAGTAAGGGAGATGGTCTGTGGCTGCTGACCACGTCCATGGTCCGGCCTCTGACCAGCAGCACCATGCCGGAGTCAGAGTCAAACGCTCACCCATACCTGGTAGTACGGATGGTGCAAAAGGGAATCAGGGCAGCCCGCTAAAGCCATGGGTTCCTTTTCCTTCTTCAAATTACATCTACTGCACAGCAGCACCTGGAACAGAGACAGACTATGAGAGGCCAAGCCAGGAAAAGTCCACACCTTATGACTGACTCACACGTGGCACATCTGAATGGGCGACTCCTGCAAGTGGCCTGTCGGCTTGGTTAGGATGTCTGCTCAGGACATCAGCTCTCTGCTAAACCCGAGGAGATTGCCACCGAGTACAGAATGCTGAAAAGTCACCTGTGTGGCCGTCAGAGTCTGCAGGCCAGAAGGGCACCTGGGGGTAAGGGTGATGTCAGAGGCACTAAACTCATTCTCACCATTTCTCCCAAACCACTTGACCCTTTTTTCTTCTGTAACATCTGTTAATACCCAAAGATCTTTTCATACTTTGGGAAATATGGATTTAGGTAAGTTCCAAAGAAGTCCAATATGTTGCCAGGGCCAGGGCCACACCTGAGTGACTGCTGTCCCACCTGCCACAGCCCAGAACAAACCACAGTTTTCAGAGGACATAGACCACGACATACGGATTCAACACTCCACCCAGCAAGGGCAGTGCCTGGGGCCAGACGCCTGTAATGGAGATAAGTTTAGTGGGTCTGGTGACACCCTCGCTCCCTGGGTGCCTTTCTATCCTACAGACAATGGTGACCACACAGATGGCCTCTCAAGAATCCATCATTAGAGAAATGTAATTCTATTAATCAAAAGAGAAAAAAGATAAGGTCCTGTTCAGGGATGAACTATGTCCCCCTAATTGCAGTCCCAACCCCTAATGCCTCCAAATGTGACTATATTTGGAGAGCGGGTCTTAAACAGGTAACTAAATAAAATGAGATCACTAGGATAGCCCTAATCCAATATGACCAGTGTCCTTTCATGAAGAGATCAGGACACAGACAAACACGAAGACACACCAAGAAGATGGCCACTGCTGACCAAGACTACAGGCCTCAGGAGAAACCCAACCTCCTTGTCCTTGACGGTGACTTCCAGCCTCTAAGACTGCAAATCTCTACCACTTAGGCTGCTAGGTTCATGGTTCTTTGTTACAGGAGCCCTAATAAACTTAACACAAACCCAAAATATGAAAACACTTCTAACATTCCCATCACGGAACGGGTGATGGAACAGAAGGAACAGAAGCATCTTAAATATGTAAAATGTGGGTGCGTCAAATGATCTGTACAAGAATGAAGAACAGCCCCAGATAATCCAGTCAGGCTGAAGGGCAGCTGGGGAGAAGCAAAGAAAGGCACCAAGGCAAGGAATGGTCAGAGAGCGCCACAGTCCAACTCATCTGTCCCCAACTCGCTGGACATGGGCTGTGCCCGCGCCCACCCTCTGGCCTCTGCCAAGACCAGCAATCCTAAGACACTCATGGCCTCTAGGTTATCTGGTCTTGGGCTTCAACTGTTCAAGCTCTAGGACCCAGGCATTTAATGGAACCCCAGGACTCTGGAAACACAGTTAATATCTACAATCACTTGACTGTAAGTAAAGGGGATGACCCTTCACAGATGGTACCATCCAACTCACTGAAGCCTTACAAGCAAAAACAGATTTCGTAGAGAAAAAGGAATTTACCTTAACACTATAGTGAACCCCTGCCTGAGTTTTCAGACTGCCTAGCCACCCCTCAGATTTCAGACTTGCTAGTTTCTTAAACCTATACACATACACACGCAGGTTTGGTTTTACTGCACAACCCCTCATGCCCAGCCCTTGAGGTGGGCTGGTGACCCAAATTACTTGCTGCAAGATCCCAGGACCACACCCAGGTGCCCCCCAGAGGGGAGCAGTTCTGTGGCTCTCATCACTCTGCACCTGACCCCTGTCCCCTCCCAGCTATCCTCCCGTATCCTAGCCCCATCTCTAAACATTCCTTCCAGGATTTCCTGCCTCACACACATCCCTACGGGCCTAGGGAAAGGGAGATAAGTGTCCTTCTAGCCTCACTAGCTGCATCAGGAACAGCTCTGTGCCCACCCACCAGGCCACCTGGCCCACTGCTACTGTCCTTTCCCCATTTTTCCCAGCTCATCCCATACACACTTGCTAGCCCTAACTTGTCTGTCCTCTGGAACTCTTGGACATGCTCAACATATAGAAATATGTTGTTATTTTCCCCCTGAAGTTTCAAACTTCATGTGTGTTAAAATTAGCATGCCAATACTACCCAAGTATCACCTTTAAAACTATTTACCAAATGAGATTGCCTCTCAACCAGGACAATGGACACCCCATAAGGCCAGGTGAATGGTTTCCCTTGGGACACGTGAACTATAGTTCTCTAGACATCATGTTGAAAGTTCTGGCCAGAGCATTCAGACAAGAAAAAGAAATAAAAGGTATCCAAATTAGAAAGGAAGAACTAAAATTGTCTCTGTTCACAAACTATATAATCTTCTATGTAGAAAAACATAAAAATTACATACTTAAAATGAGTAGAGCTAAGAAATAAGTTCAGCAAAGGTATAGGATACAAAGTGAACATCTAAAAATCAATTGTGTTTATAAATAAGTAATAACTCAATGAATAATTAAGAAAACAATTTCATTTGCAATAGCATCAAGAATAATAACGCTAGGAATAAATTTAATCAAAGAAGTAAAAGAAATGTATACTGAAAACTATAAAATGTTGCTAAGAGAATATTGGAAAGGCATAAAGAAATAGAAAGACATACTGTATTTCTGGGCTGGAGGACTTAACGTTGTTAAGATGAAATACTCCCTAATGTAATCGACACATTCAATGCTCTCCCTATCAAAAACCAACTGGCATTTTTTTTTTTTGCAGAAAAAGAAAAAGCCATCCTACAATTCATATGGATTCTAAGAGAACCCAAATAGCCAAAACAATCTTGAAAAAGAACAGAGTTAGAGCTAACTCACATTTCCTGATTTCAAAATTTACTATAAGGCTGTAGCAATCAAAACAGTTTCTACTGGCAGAAGGACAAGCATAAACAAATGGAACAGAGAGCTCAGAAATCTACTTTTGCATATGTGGTCAACTGACTTTCAACAAGGGGGACAAGATCATTCGCTGCAGACAGGGTAGGCTTTTTAATAAATGGTTTTGGGAAAACTGGATCGGCATGCACGACTAGACCCTGACCTTAAACCACAGACAAAAGTTTACTCAAAATGGATGAAAGACTTAAACATAAGAGCACAATATTCTTAGAAGAAAACGCAGGAGAAAATCTTCATGACATTGGATGCAACAATGATTTCTTGGGTATGACACCAAAGGCATAGACAACAAAAGAAAAAAATAGATAAATTAGCCTTCACCAAAATTAAAAACATTTCTGCATCAAAGGACACTATCAAGAGAGAAGGTGATGGAACAGAAACATCTTAAATATGTAAACAACCCACAGAGTGGGAAAAATATCTACAAAGCATTGTATCTGATAAGGTAGAATACACAAAGCACTCCTGCTATAATACACAAAGCACTCCTGCTATAGTACTCAACAACAAAAGCACAAATAATCCAATGCAAAAAGGAGCAAAGAACTTGGACAGACATTTCTCAAATATATATATATATTTATTGGCAATATATGGCCAATAAGCACATAGAAAAGTATTCTATATCACTAGTCATTAGAGAAAAGAAAATCAATACCACAATGAGATACCAACATACACCCACTAAGATGGCTGACATGAAAAATAAATAAATGCCAGGCTGGTAAAGGATGTGGACAAATGAAACCCTCGCGCATTACTGGTGGAACATGAAAGGGTGCAAAAGCTACTGTTAAAACGATACGGCAATTCCTCAAAAACCGAAATGCAGAATGAACATGTGACCCATCAATTCCCCTACTAAGCATACAACCTAAAAAGATGAAAAGCAGAAACTCAGATATGTGGAGCACCTGTGCTCACAGCGGCTCAACTCACAACACCTGGACGGTGGAAGCAACCCAAGTGTCTATGGATGAATCAATGAATAAACAGACTGTGGTGCACAGATACATGTATGTGAAACGTCAACCTTCAACAAGGGTGTTGAGACCATGCTTTAAATAGAGCTAAGCCTCAGAAAGTAATTAAATTCTGGCAGGTGGTATAACATAGATGAACCTTTTTTTTTTTTTCTTTTTGAAACGGAGCCTCAAGCTATCCCCCTGGGTAGAGTGCTATGGCATCACAGCTCACAGCAACCTCCAACTCCTGGGCTCAAGCGAGTCTCCCGCCTCAGCCTCCCAAGTAGCTGGGACCACAGGCGCCCGCCACAACACCTGGCCATTTTTTGGTTGCAGCCATCATTGTTGTTTGGCGGGCCCGGGCTGGGGACTCGAACCCGCCACCTTAGGTGTACCTGGCTGGCGCCTTAGCCGATTGAGCCACAGGCGCCGAGCCAGATGAACCTTTAATATGTTATAGTAAGTGAACTAAGTTAGTCACAAAAGGACAAACACTTCATGATCCCACTTATATTCACATGAGATACCTATTAAAGACAAATTCAGAGACAAAAAGTAAAATGGAGGTCACAGGGAACTGGGGGGGATGGGGAAGAAGAAATTGTTCAATGAGTAACAGAGTTTGTCTTTAGGATGATGAAAAGTTCTGGCAATGACAGTGACAGGTGAAACAACATTGTGAATGTGTTAATACTTAAATCCAGAATCATACACCTAAACATGGCCAAAACGGTAAATTTCATTTTGTATGGTTTACTCCACTTAAAAATTATCAACAAAGTGGTTACTCAGTGAGCTTCCTTTAATAAAATCAAATACCTCTGCTAAATTTTTTAGCACAACCACAAGATTCAGTAGAATTTCTTACGATGCTAAAGCTTGGAGACACGTACATAAAGCAGTGATTCCAAATAGCACTTTGCAGATCCAAATAGTTTTTAAAAATCAACAGCATCATGTTTTCTGGTCATACATGTTCTGCCCCTGGGAAGTTGTCTGCAGTTTTTCCATTTTGATTTATCTTGACCCTCAATGCCCTTTTCCAATTCTGCAACTCTAGGGAACCCAAGGGTCTGTGAGGCTAAGTGTGACCCTTACAGCAAATGCCCACCATAAAATTACCCTCCTACTTATACCCGACAAATACTAGAAGTTCTGCCCACTATTAATCCTCTCAGAAAGACTGAATAACCTTCAACAAGGGTGGTGAGACCATGTTTAAAAAAAAGACTAATAGAGCTAAGTCATTAAGTTCAGCAAAGCTACAGGACACTAAATCAACATCTAAAACTTCAGTTTTGTTTATAAATAAAGAATAACTCAATGAATAAATAAGAAAACAATTTCACTTACAGTAGCATCAAGGATAATACAAAAGTTAGGAATAAATTTAATCACAAGTGAATAGAAACTTCACTTGTAAGTGTCTTACAATTACACAGATTTGATCATACTGTGCTACTTTCCTGAGTTTGGTTTCTGGCTGGGTGTGGCTCACTCCTGTAATCCTAGCACCATGGGAGGCTGAGGCAGGTAGACTACTTGAGCCCAGGAGCACAAGATCAAGCTGAGTAACATAGAGAGACTCTATTGCTACAAAAAGAATATTTTAAAAAATCAGCCAGGTGTGGTGACACACACCTATAGCCCTGGCCAGCTGGGAGGTTGAGGCAGGAAGATCACCAGAGCCTAGGAGCTTGAGTTTGCAATGAGCTAAGATGACACCACTGCACTTCAGCCTCGATGACAGAGCAACACCCTGCCTCAAAAAATAAAGAAAGAAATAAAATATTTCAATCTTCAGTTAATTTATCAAAATGATGCGCCCCATATTCATCTACATTGAAAAATAGTTTTAAAAACCACTATTTAGACAGCAGCTTTATGTCTACAATAATGAAAGGCTTTCCCATTAATGGTTATAGAATGATTAAGAAAATGTGCCAGTATCTATTGTCTTTTCTTTTCTTTGATTAAAAGGGCCGACTGGCAAGTTTCACATTGTCTTTTTCATACTGAAAATTAAGCCTTCTTCAAGATAACCATTATTAATAATGCATTGAAATCCATTTTAGTTGACAAAAATTCAAATAACATTCATTATAAAGGTTACACTTCTTTTATTAGACTATACTTCAGAAAAACAGCTCAGGTAAAACTAAAAGTTTGCTGATTCTAAGGGTGGCACCTGTGGCTCAAGGAGTAGGGTGCCGACCCCATATACCAGAGGTGGCCGGTTCAAACCTGGCCCTGGCCAAAAACTGCCAAAAAAAAAAAAAAAAAACAAGAAAGGCAGAAGTTTGCTGATTCTAATGTCAACATTTTTCTAAATAATGTCAGTTATTTACATTTCTAGACCCAGCAGCTGAATTTTAACATGACTTTATTCTTTTGGTTTTATGGGGTTTTTTTCTCCCCCATTTTAGGGCAATTTGTACTAGTTAAATTAAAACAATAATATCCTAAACTTGAAAAATGTGTTCAATGTTTTTTATGCTGTATTCAGAAATGCTTTTTCTGTCCAGTGCATTGAGCATTCCCACCACAACTCAAAGGACTTGGGCAGACTGCATGTGACACTCTTAGGCCTTTCACATCACAGCCAATTGCAGATTATGGTGGATTTAAACTGCAGCGTATCCACCCTAACATATGGAGGATGGCACACTGACATCCTCTGCTAGAAAAATCAAACAATGCCAGCAAGTGGCTGACCAATCCACGTTCACCTCTTCCTCTCACGTGTTAATGGCTCGTCACATGTGGCAATGTGCTAAGTGCAAGCTAAGAATCTGTGCGGTACATTCTAATATTTCCTCTTCTGTTCTATTTATTAGAAATTGCTTTTCATGACCTCCTAACTTGATTCTAAGATACAGTAACCGGTTGAAACCCACAGTTTGAACATAGGGTCAGGGTTGTGTTTGGGCTTAAGATTAGCATCAAGCAGGGTTACCAATTCTACCTGGAGAACCCCTCTCCCTGGCCACACCCTATGGACTGCCCCCTTTACTCCCAAGCCACTGTCTAGCACACTGAGACACTGGTCTGCTGGCCTGGCCACTTCTGCCCCTCCTAACCCCTCAGTCCTCCCTCCCACTCTTCTGTGGCCCAGGATCCACAGCCTGCTCTAGAACTTTCCCCAGACAATCGCCTTAGCTCTCATGCCCACCTCTCCCTCACACTTCCTCTTTTAGAGACGCACAGCTCATCCGCATCAACAACTGGACACTTCTAGGACCCCCCTCACTCGGGAAATTGCGGGGGACTAGAGGAAACATCACACAGCTGTGCTAATGGACCCTTTCTATTTTTATTTAACCACAAATTCAAAATATGCACTTAGTACTGCTGGGAAATTCTACTCCATGTCCTTAGGAAATCTCCTTTGTTCTCCAAAACCTCTGTTTCCTACTTTCTCCTTGCTCCCCCAGAACACTGCCCCCACCCCTCTCAACACTCGGACAACAGCAGCCTGCCAGCTGCGCCTCCCGAGTCCAGCAGACACGGTTCTAGCTCATATCCCTGGTGCATCTTCTGCGTGGCAATCGCCAGTTCTTTACGTCACTCTTGTTTCACTTTTTAGACAAGTACAAATCTCCTTTTGTTCCAGAACTTGGTTCTGTTCCCTTCTATACCCAAAACGGCACCTAGTAACAGGGACTCAAGAAGGGTTTGCTAATTACTAAGACTAAATAGCATAATTGTTGATGGGCACGTTAAGCAATAAAATTTAATTTAAAATTGAAAAGAGAAGTTTTAAGTCTTAAAATAAGTTATTGTGGGATTTTAAAAAAAGCTATACCTTCCATAAAAGCTGGAAGATCCTACTCTTTACTAAGAAAAATGCAACTGACCAATGTTCATGGCACATTAAGATAATCAGGTGTAGAACTAAAAACAGAATATTTGCATTCTAAGTCATAAAAAAAGAAACTAATGTTTTAAACATCAAAAAAATAGAGAACAGATACATGAAGAAATATTCAAAACACGATTTACCACAGAAGACATGTAGCAATAAATGTCAACTATCTAATTTTCTACTTTTCAAAATAATACTCAAAAATATTCTAATTAAAAAAAAAATACCCATGGCAAATTGGAATTAAAAAAAGCTTGAAAAAGGAAGCTAGCAAAGAAAGGGACAGACACAGAATGGGCAAAGATATTAAAATCAAACACAAACAAAATGACATCATGACAGGAACGATGGCAAAGTGTCCGTAAGGCAGAAAAATAATAATCCAAATTTTAAAATCATAATACATGATCAAAAACATAACTGATAACGAGTGGAAACAGTAAGAGATCTTTATCTTCCAAACAGCAAATCATCAAAGTACATGAATCAAAAATTATAAGAATGAATGTTACACTTCAATAAAAAGTTTACATTAGAAACAAAAATCTCTAAGACTCTCAAGGAGAAACAGAGAAAAACTATTAGAGATTTTAGTTCATCATGTAGGACAAGGAAAGAATCAAATTGGGATGATGAAGCAAATTTAGTATTTAAAAAATAGCATTTGCAAAATTATTTTTTTAAAAATTCTAAACGACAAAGAATAGCAGTACATTTTGCAAAAATGCAAAGATCTGTGGAGCCCTAAGCAAAAACCTCATAGGCTACCCCCTCCCAGCTTGTGTGAAGCCACCAACTGACTCCAAACAGCCAAGTGCTGAGGAAGGGACGGCAGGCAGCAGGAGCCAAGGGGCTCCATGCTACAGCCAAACACAAGAAAACTAGAAATTAATAACATACGCACTAAAAAAAGAAGCCTCAGCCATTTGAAAATTAAAAACAAGCCCTGGCCTAAATAACTAGTCCAAGAAGGAAATAAAGATAGAATAATAGTCTCCAGGCAATTAGGACAATGTACACCATCATGTTTCAAGAAAATAAAATGATGCAAGAGAAGAGGAGAAAAACTAACGCCATGACACTTGCATCTTTTATAAAAGAAAAAAGAAATTCAATGAATAACAGGAGTCATCCATCTTTAACCAGAAGGAAGGAAATAAAGCTAAAAACAAATCAGAAAGCAAGTCATAACAAAATCTATTAAAATCCAAAAATGAAAATAACAGACATTATCTCTTAAAAACAACATATAAAACTTGAACAAAAGGAATATAAGGGTTTTTAAGCACAAAGTAATTTTATGGACATTAGTAAAACAAATAAAAAACTTTGTAAACTTCAATACAATTTTTATTAAAAACACGTACCGAAATCAGAATAAAGTCAAAATACTGAAAATATAATTAAGTAAAGCCCAACCTCCAGCTACCTCCCAATATTAAGAAAGCATAGACTTGAATGTTCTTATTAATCAATTAGTCTCATTTATCAAGGAAAAACAAAGATACCCAGGTACGTGTTTATGGCAGGCACTTGGCTAAGTGTTTCCTGTGTATTTGTCACACATCCAGTATCCACTATCATCCTTCCCGCTGTTTACAACAGGAAAATGACTGCCTAGAAGCAGGTCCCAGCACAGGTAATGTGCTTTTCACAGGATAGTTCCTGGACAGAGAACATAGGCATCACTGGGGAGCCTGTTAACACGTAAATTCGGGACCCACTAAATCATAAACTTGGAAGGAGGGGTGGCTGCGGCACACTGACGCTTGACAATGACATGGACCTAGTTCCAACTGTGGGGCTGCACACAGACCCACTGAGGGAGTGTTTAGAACCACAGGTCCCCAGGCTGCTCACCAAGGCCAGTGAAAACAGGCCTGGGGAAAGGTGGTGGGGGCAGTATGGTTTTAAACTCCTCAGGTGTTTCCAAAGTTAAGCACTGCTCTTGGCTCACCACCTGTGGGTCAAGTGGGTAAGGCGCCAGCCACATACACCTGAGCTGGCAGGTTTGAATCCAGCCTGGGCCCACCAAACAACAATGACGGCTGCAACCAAAAAAATTGCCAGGCATTGTGGCGAGAGCCTGTGGTCCCAGCTACTTGGGAGGCAGGAGACTCTCTA
>CAUYQV010194865.1:0-43184 GCA_963574575.1 Galagoides demidoff
GGCGTTGTGGCGGGCGCCTGTGGTCCCAGCTACTTGGGAGGCAGAGGCAGGAGACTCGCTTGAGCCCAGGAGTTGGAGGTTGCTATGAGCTGTGATGCCATGGCACTCTACCCAGGGGGATAGCTTGAGGCTCTTTCTCAAAAAAAGCAAAGAGTAAAAGTTAGGAGACAGATTTGGGGGAGGCAGAGAAAGAAAAGATTGTTTTACTATGATAGCTTTCAAAATAAAAGAAAGCCGGGCATGGTGGCTCAGGCCTATAATCCTAGCACTCTGGGAGGCCGAGGCAGGTGGATTGCTTGAGCTCACAAGTTCAGGCTCAGCCTGAGCAAAAGTGAGACCACATCTCAACTAAAAATAGAAAAACCAAGGCAAGAATATTGCTTGAGCCCAAGAGTTTGAGGTTGCTGGGAGCTATGACGCCACAGCACTCTAGCCAGGGTGACAGCTTGAGACTCGGTCTCAAAAAATAATAATAAATAAAAGAAAAAAAATCAAAGGAAGAAAGAGTGAAAAGGAGGAAGGGGATGCAAGAAGAGACACAACTTAAAAAAGCAGAGGGTTCTGGGCAGCGCCTGTGGCTCAAAGGAGTAGGGTGCTGGCCCCATATGCTGGAGGTGGCAGGTTCAAACCCAGCCCCAGCCAAAAACTGCAAAAAAAAAGAAAGAAAGAAAGAAAGAAAGAAAAAGCAGAGGGTTCTCAGTCAGAGGAGGTTTCTCAGCAAAGGAAAGTATTCCAAGGAGCAGTATCCAGACGCTGACTGGACCACATACCCTCCTCTCCCAGCATTCCACAAGCCTATGATTTGGGGCCAAACTAACAAAACAATGTTTTTGGGATGTGAGATCCTGCTTTATAACACAAAGTACTGCATAAATATTTGAAAGCCTTTTCTCACCTCCTAATCAAATACTTAAGAGGAGACCAACACAGCTAGGTATATGAAAATGTGATATATTGGGAAACTTCAGAGATTTTGCTTTCCATGGTAATTATTCTCTTTCCTTTAGTATTTCTGCTGGAGCGCCTTGCACAGATTAGGTCCTCTATAAATCTATTAACTGGAGGCGTCTCCTCAATAGGCTATCTTTCTCATGTAAAAAGTACCAACGTCTATTTGGGTACCCACTTTAAGGTAGCAAGCCCACCTGATAGGACAAAGCCGAAACATAAAAATCAGTATAAACAAAAGAAGAAAATGAGTGAAAACTTTGGAAAAGCAAAAGTTTCTCCTTGAATTAGAATGATCCAGGGTTAGGATCCAGAAAAGGACTCAAATGCAATTAATTGTATAAACCCTCATGGTAATCTGAAATTAAAAAAAAACAACACTTTATATAGATAAATGTTTTAATATAAAAAGCCAAGCAACATATATAAACATAAATGCAAAAAAAAAATAAATAACCACAAGAAGCGGCTCATTTTCCCTAGAAATCATAGAAAAGGAAACCAAAATAATGAGCACACTTAGGTCCATTGGATTGGCAAGATTTTGAAAATCACGAAGAATCGTGCTGTATATACTGGAACTTTTTGGAGACTTTTGTTGTTGTTGTTTTTACAATATCCATTATATTGTTAAAATGTGCTTTGCTCTAAAGTATCCATTTCTTTCGTCTGTTAATTTTTCCCTCTAAAATATATTGCATATATGTGTAAAGGTGACATTCATCCGAATTCTTTTTAAAAAATAAGAAATAATATGAATAACTGTCTGTAGGTATAATGGTTACATATGTCACGGTATAATCAGATACAGACGCTATGCAACAGTTTCAAATACAGTTTTATGGCCAAATGTGGTGGTTCATGGCTATAGTCCCGGCAATTTGGGAGGCAAGGTAGGAGTATTACTTGAGGTTAAGAATTTGAGATCAGCTTTGGCAACATAATAAAACAAACACACAAAAATTTTTTTAAATTTATTTTTTACAAAAAAAAATTAAAAAATTAGGCATAGTGGCACATGCTTGGTGTCCCAGGACTTGGAAAGTGGAGGCATGAGGTTCATTTAAGCCGAGTTAGAGGCTAAGCTATGATCATGCCATAGCTCTCCAACCTGGGTGGCAGACAGGGCCTGGTCTCTAATTGTCTTAACACAATAACTAAGAAAATGCCATGAAGGCTCTGTTAATCAGTTTGAAGCAAATCTTTCAAATTGTATATAAAAAAAGCACATTGTACCCCATGACTGCATTAATGTACACAGAGATGATTTAATAAAAAAATAATAAAAAATAAAAGGACACACAAAGTTTTGTCATTTTAAAAAGAACATATTCACATCTAATTCATAGAAAAGGATTTAGAAAGAAACGTGTTAAAATGAAAATATTGTTTCTGCAGAGGCTGGACAGAGATACAGAAAGAAAGGGCGGGTGAAGGGCAGCGCTTGTGGCTGGCCCCATATCCTGGGGGCAGCGGGTTCAAACCCAGCCCCGGCCCAAAAAAAAGAGATGCATGTTGATTGGTATCGTGTGAGTTATTTGCTCTTGATCTACAAGGAGAGTACGTCTTGTGTGTGAAGTTAGTCAATGTATAAAGACGAAGACGAGATGATCGTGTGGTATTGCCTTGTAAAGTTTTAGATGAAAAAGGGAACATATACATCATTTAGTTCAAACTCCTGAATTTAAGAAGGAAAAGACCTGAGGTCCAGAATTTTGAAATTACTGAGAAAAGGAGTTTTTGTGCCCTAACCGTTCAATTCTCCTGCTTCAAATCCAGGGTCCTCCCCGCGTCTCAGGTGCACTGCCAGGATTCTTTAGTTTTAGGCGCAGTATCAGTCATTTTTTATTTAGATGGCAACAATTCTGAGGGTGGTAAACCTTCAATAAATGTAAACAGATGTGTACGTCGCTGTTATAGGAAGCAGAATTGAGTAGAGATTAATTACGACCACATTGCTTCCCCAGATTAATCGTAATGAACCAGTAGTAAGGCTTCTGCATGCACTTGACGATAATAGTCCATTGAGGAGTTCATGGTCCTAATTATTTAGTATTAAAGGGCTCATTCTGAGGTACACAGCAACGTTCAATTAGGAAAAAAAAATACATGCATTTGTTTAAACCAGAGTTTATAAGGCATCGTGGTTGTAAGCCCAATAAACTCTCCCAAGATCACCTCAAGAATTGGAATTTAGAGATGAGTCTTCCACTGAAATGATAGGACAAGACACTATGAACTGATTAATATAAATGTTTGCTGCATCTTCTGAATAGATCAATTCAAAAATTAAAAAAAAAACCTGTCTACAGATAATTCAACATTGCAATGTCTAGTGGGACCGACTCCTTTGCTCAGGTTCATTCAGCCGAGGGGTTTCTGCTGTCCACATTACTGCAAGAGACTTAAAACCTTGATGCTCAAAGCCAAGGTCAAGTAACAACCAGAGACCGTTTCAGTACAGAAGAAGAAAAAAACAGCATTTGGCCTTAGGTCCAAATTCCACTCCATTGTTCATTACCAAATCAAAAATTATAATGTAAACAAGATTATGGACTTTATATAGGCCTATAAAATAAGTCTGGAAAACTGCAGATGCAAAAAAAAAATAATCAGAACCTTCAATATCAGCTGTAAAACTTTCCAAAAATGAAACAAATAATGTAATAAAGAACAGAGGTAGAATTTGGCTCTGTACTGAGCTGCCCACCTGTAAGTTATTTTTAGGAGTCCTCAAGATGGAAAGGAAAACATTAAAAAATTAAAAAAAAAAAACCTCTGCACAAGTCCCCATACAAAATAGTCTGTGGTTGAATCTTCGTTCTTATCCCAAACCAAGCCTCGGTGTAGCACTGCACAGACTTTGAACAAACTAAGGAAAGAGGAAAACAAACAAAAGAAGATGAGAGGAAAGTAAAACATGTTCATGTGTAGAAAGACAATTATTTTAACTACTTATTTTAAAGTTGTCTTTATTCTCCTCGGTCCCGCTCAGAGATAATTATGCTCACTGTACGAACAGCCGAGGAGACAGGTGACTTGACGAGAAGCTTTAACATCCACGTTCTCTTCCTGGCTTCCAGAAAGGAGGGGGCAATAGAAATGTATGTGCCAGGTTGGGTGAAAGAAGCATAAAAGAACAAAACTGGGCTGAGGCTGTATTTTCTTTTCATCCTAAGGAAAGGCCATGAGATTCTAAAGGGACTGGTACCTTCCGAAAGGTAACACATCCCAAAATTACCCCTTAACAATTTTAGCTCGTAGGTCAGTAACACTAGGTTGATCTTTCCCCCCCAGCAAATTCTTACAACTGCATTTTGTGTTAAAAGGGATTCAGAATTCAACATCCTATCCCTTAAAGACCAAATTCTGTGGGTAAATGGAGTCAAGGATGTTCAGAAAAGCACAGGCCAGGCTTAGGGACGGTGTAGAGGTTTCAGTGCCTCCAGGAGGAAACTGTGAATCTGGGCTTTTCCCTTGAGCCCTCTCCAGTCTGGGTCCCGTCACCATCTTGGAAGGCCGACAACGTCCTTTTGCCGAGTATTATGGGCCCTTTGTCAGCTCACTTTGCACAGCCCCTCAACATCATTCATCCCAGCTTGCCACTCCCTCCCGGACGTGGTCCCGGCTGGGCCATCCCCTCCTACCTCGCTCCTCTGTCTGTGGCACGCACCAGGCTCTATGCCAGGTCTCTTTGCTCCCTCGTCTTCATTCTCTTCTTTTTAATCACATCAAGTCCCATGGCTTTTAATATCACCTCAAGACTGTGTCCCACTTAGAAATCTCCCCTGAGCTTCTTTCTCCTAGATCGCAGCGTCTCCTTGATTTCACTACCAAAATAACTAATAGTCATTTAAAACTTAATATAGCTCCAAAAAGAGCTCTATTTTTTCTCCTTAAACTTCTCCCTTTCCCTTCCTTGTTAAATGGCACTGTTATAGATCTAATTGCTCAAAGACAGACGTCATTCTTTTTTTTTTTTTTTAACCCAGGTGCTGGAAGACATAGACATCATTCTGAAATCCTTCTTTTTCCAGATTCCTGGCATTCAATCCTTAATGAAAGCGTTTATTTCTGTCTCTGAAAATGTATCTCAGATGTGCTCTCCTTCATCCTCTTGGCTACCAACTTGTCTGAGGCCCTTCTCACCTTCATCTGGATTATAGCGATGGCGTTTTAACTGGCATCCTTGCTTCTGCAAAAAGCCCACTTGCAATTTGGCTTTCATACAGAAGGTAAACTATTTGTTTCAAAAATGTAAAATATATCATGCAATTGAATATGTACATATAAACCTTTCTCCTTTGGCTAAAATATCCTTTTAAAAAAACCTTTAATCTTCTATTTTGTAGCAAATTGAAACGTTCTTACGTGATCTATGAGGCTCAGCCTTATTTTCCTTAATTTAATCATTGCTGTGTACATTAATGCAATCATGGGGGTACAATGTGCTGGTTTTATACACAATTTGAAATGTTATCATCAAACTAGTTAACATAGCCTTCACGGCATTTTCTTAGTTATTGTGCTAAGACATTTATACTCTACACCTAGTAAATTTCACATGTACCCTTGTAAGATGCACCGTAGGTGTGGTCCCACCAATTACTCTCCCTCCACCCATCCTCCCCACTCCCCTCCCTCTCCCCTTTCCCCTTTTTTGGGGGCTATAATTGGGTTATAGCTTTCATATGAAAGCTATAAATTGATTTCAGAGTAAGACTGAGTACATTGGATACTTTTTCTTTCATTCTGGAGATACTTTACTAAGCAGAATACATTCCAGCTCCATCCATGTAAACATGTAAAAGGTAAAGTCTCCATCTTTCTTTAAGGCTGCATAATATTCCATGGTGTACATATACCACAATTTATTGATCCATTCCTGGGTTGATGGGCACTTGGGTTTCTTCCATGATTTAGCAGTTATGAATTGGGCTGCAATAAACATTCTGATACATATATCTTTATTATAACGTGATTTTTGGTCTTTTGGATATATACCTAGTAGAGGAATTGTAGGAGTGAATGGCAGGCCCATTTTTAGATCTCTAAGTGTTCCCCAAACATCTTTACAATAATTTAAGAGATCTCGATAGAAGTAAAAATCAATTATTCCCCCCAAATGTATAAATTCCAGGTAAAATGGATGTGCATAGCACATGTGGGCATATTTGACCAGTAACAATACCCTTCAATTTGACTTATAAAGCAATGCAAAGGTATCTCTCAAAATGTGTATGTGTATTTTGGCACCCTTTGTATACATGCACAAAGACCTTCATGCAAATGGTCTTAGCAGATTTATTCATAAGAGTCAGAAGTTAGAAATAGACAAAAAATCCAGAACCTGATGAATGGATTAAGCAAAGGAATCAGATATATATGCCCATGCCATGGGCTATGATTGAGCAATAGAAGGAAGAAAACTACTAATGTCCCTCACAGCACAGAACAATACCCCACATATGCTGAGTGAGCGCAGCCAGACACAGAAGGTGATCTATTGCATTTTATGTGACATGTCCAGAAAAGGCAAATCAACGGAGGCAGATTACAGATGAATGGTTGTCTGAGGTGGTGGGGTGGGAGCCGTGGGGGTCAGATTTTAATAGTTAGTGGACATGAGGGATCTTACTGGGGCGACAGAAATGTTATAAAACTGATCTGCTGTGATGGTTGCACCACTTATAAATTGACTAAAAACCTTTGAATTCCCCACTTGTGATGGGTAAATTATATGATATATAAACTATGCCTCACTGAAGTTTATCTGTGTACACACACACATCCATACACACTGTACTACACATGTGGTTTTAGACCATTCTGCTATTCTGATCCATGATTTTTCTTCCATCCTTGCTTTAAAATGCTTCCCAAAAGAATGGACCAAAGTCAATAGAAACTAGCTATTGATTCCATAAAATCCATTTGAGAGAGGTTTTCAGAAACACTTTTGCTCTCACAAGTGAGCTGTAACTGTGCAGTTATCCCTTTTGAATCATTTTATACAATTTATAGAGTTTATACAATTTATCGAGTGTTGACAATTCCAACTTACACATTTTTACTGCTTTAAAATGAACTGTTAAGATGACCATTTTATTTAAGATAAATACAACTAAATATTCAATAACTTAAGAGCTTATCATCTGTCAGAGAGAAAATAAAATAGTACTCTGGAAGCTTCATCCTGAAGTCTACCTTTTCATTCATGAGGCAATTTATCAAAGAGTAGGGACTGAACACACAAAACATGATACAATTTAAAAGGAAATATTTAGCTTTCTATATTTGATAATTTTTGAAAATGCTTCATTAAGTTCTTAGGTGGATCATTACCAGTCATCTCAATATTTTTTCAACAAGGACCCTACGGTTAAATTTGGGATGAAATTGAAAATAAAACATATAATTCGCTAACATTTCATGCAATGAACCATTAAGCAAGGAACATGTTTACAAAATCAAAACCTGGATGTATTTTCAAAGAAGGAATTTCTGGCACAGATCCCAGATTCCACATTCAGAAAAGAAATTAAAGCAATTAAAGTCGCATTGAGAATAACCAATAATAATATAAATAGTGGGGCTCACATTTTGTCTGAGAAGCTACCGTTATAGAAGAAATTCCACATCTCTTATTTTTCTGTTACCATTAGCAAAATTTTCAAGGAGATAAGCTAAGTTAAGGGAAAGGCAAGAAGAAATCAAGGGTCTAAGAAAGAATAGGAGAGTAGGATGCCCTCCTTCCACTACTGTTATATTAAAACTGATTTGTAGGGGGTCTAGTATCCATGGGAAATAAATTTATGGCATTAATTTTTTTTTTTTTTGAGACAGCATCTCACTTTGTCACCCTCACTTTGTGCCGGGCATCACAGCTTACAGCAACCTCAAACTCTGGGGCTGAAGTGATTCTCTTGTCTCAACCTCCCAAGTAGCTGGGACTATCAGCACCTGCCACAACACCCGGCTTTATTTTTGTTGTAGTTGTCATTGTTGTTTAGCAGGCCCAGACTGGGCTCTAACCCACCAGCCCCGGTGTATGTGGCCTAACCACTCGGCAACAGAAGCCGAGGCTATGGCATTAATTTCTGTACTGATGGACACAACTGAAACTGAAATCTATTTAAACAATTTCAGGAAAATGTCATTGTGAGTGATTTTGAAATAGCTATAGACAATATAACTTGTGAATAATTCACTAAACAAACAACTGCATGCAAAATAGATAAACAAATACATACATGAATACATACGTAAAGCTACACAGAATCTTTGCCATTATGGCAGCAATGCTGAAGAGAAAAAAGTAAGTACAATTATTCTCTTGTAGATTCTTGGAAATTCTAAATGACTAATAGCAAATTCTCTAAGAAAAAATGTTTGATATTACCGTGTTTCACTGAAAATAAGACCTACTCAAAAAATAAGCCCTAGTAGGATTTCTATGTATTTGTTAAATATAAGCCCTACCCTGATAATAAGACCTAGTGATGGGTGTGGCTATGCAGTGTATCTGTATACCCATGCCCTGCATTTCAGTGCCGAGTGGTAAGAAGACTAGAATACCTTTTATCTGCCACAGCTCCTTTCTCCAAGACGTGCACACTTGTGCGGGTGCGCATGTGGTAACCGTGGTCACAGGCATCCTATTGCACACTCAAATGGCTAGGGGAAAGGAGTTCACGCATCACTAGTGCCAGCCCCACCAATAAGGTCGGCTCCCCCTGTCAGGTTCCAGAAGAAGATGACTTAACTGTATTTGAATAAATGTATATTGTTGTATTATACTTAATAAAAATAAGATATCCCCTGAAAATAAGCCCTAATATGTCTTGAGAAAAAATAAATATAAGACAGTCTCTTATTTTCAGGGAAACACAGTAATAATAATCTCAAAATAAGCACTGTATTTTATGGTTAATATTATTTTCCATAGCCATTTTCAGAAGCTGATGATCTGTGTTTTTAAAATTTTTGTTGATTTTAAAACTGAGTGCCCTGTTTTGGAAGGTGGTGTCCTATCCACCTCATAACTTTCCACAAAACGTGCCACAGTAGCAGGAAAAGAAGGACAAGATTTTAGTTAGATCTATTACAAGAATCTACTTCAAAATCGGAATGTGTTACACATTAACTGAACTGTAAAGCAGACTGTTTATCCAGGGAATCACTGCATGTGCTAAATCTCTGTGCTAACATGTTTACTACTGCTTTCTCAGAACTGTGAATTCATAAGTAAAAAGTGCCCTACGTTAAATATGCATGCTCCCTTGGCATTACAAATCTCCCCTGCTCAAGGCACATTCAGAAATAAGAGCCTCTATGAGTCAGATGATCTTAATCTTGGCCCAAATCCATTTCAAGACTTATAATTAACTTTCTGCCTGGTACAAACGGGTGACTACTGTGACCGTGCTCCTAATTCCATCTTTTAGAGACATGGTCCTGTCTGGTAGCTCTGCTAGTGAGATCTATCACTGCTACCAGCAAACCAAATGGAAATTAAAACCGAGCATTCAAAAACAGGCTATGATAGCCACAATAATAATTAATAATAATTAAGTTCTAACAAGCTACCTCACTGAATCTTTACAAGTAGGTGACGATTGGATACCCTTAACTTCATTTACAGAGAAGAAACCCACCCAGATTTAGGGAGGTTTGCTAACCCCTGGTCAGTGACAAGGTCTTTGTAGAAAGCGGCCCCTCCAGTCTCGTCTTCTTGGAAGCTGCATTTTCCCTTCACTTCCCTTTCACCCTGCTTTTGGGAATGGAGAAGACAAAGCAGGTAGAGTGGACCAGCAGTAAGAAAAACTTGGTTCCTTCAACCAACTCGCTTGCTCAGATGCCTTTTCCCGTCCGCCAGACTGCTGCTTCCTTCTAATTGCAACTGGCCATTCTCCTACCCAGTGACCTCCAGGTGCCACCTGAGCTCTGTCCAGCACAGCAGCCTTTCCCCGACCTCCGGCCTATGCTGCAGTGGCAGCTCCCACACTCGCTGGGCTTCCCACAACCCTGGAGCCATCAGCCCCCATCCCTGTTCCCCACTCCTCTCTGCTGTTGGCCATGATGTTTTTCAGGAAATCTCAAAATAGCTGATTCACAGAAAGACTGAAAAACTCTGTCCCAAGGAAGCCTAGAAATTGTTAAAGTTAACTGGCTTTTCTGTAATTCTATGCATATTACTTTTAGGTAAGTCATTTTTCTGTACCTTTAAAACATCATTTGGTGTACTACATTTCACGTATACTTATGGTTATTTAATAGTATTGTAAATCTTGGCTGATAGGATTAAGAGAGGGTTGTTCTCGGCTTTTCTATGTTGATTATCTTTTCCCCTCGGGCCAGTTCCATTAATTAATCCATGCTATGGATATAGTTATGTTGTTTAGGGAACACGTCCTCTCTACTCCTCCCTCCAGGTGGCAGGAACCACACTGGCCTCCTGCTCCTCTTTACTCCTCCCAGTGCAGAGTGAGTTATTGGTGTGTGGTTGGACAATGGAGTCATCAGATCATGTCTCCTGATTGTCATAATTCACCCACAAAATACTTTTGAGCACCAGAAATTGGTATTTTTTTATGGACATCTGTCCCCTGGGACAAAAAGGAGACAGAAATCCTATGAAACTCCACACCATTCTTTAGACGAGCTATTTTAAGATTTTCGTTACTAAGTCCAAAGGAGCATTGATGACTTAATTTGACTGAGACTTATGCTGTACCATCCAATACCTGCTGTCAAGAACAAAGAAAATATTTTAATTTGTACTTGCCTGGCTCCCATCTACCTCCAAATGTGGTGAGTAGACAAGGCACCATTTCCCCCTCAAACTTTAATAATCTCTAATATACCATTCATTCTGCATGGCACTGAGGATACGGCTGTGAAGAAGAAAGACGTGGTCTCTGCTAGCAATTATCCCACTAATGTATCTGGTAGTCGTCTCCCACCCAATAATCTTACAGTCTACTAACTTTTTTTTTTTATCTTTGAATCATCTAACACCAAAGCAATATTGAACTTATATTAATGTCAAAATGGGGATGGGTTTTAGTTAACTGTGGACACTGAGGACTTTTCCTTCAAAACCACCAAAATTATTCTCATGTCAATAATCCCGGCATCAATGGCTTAGAAATGTACTTAGAAAGTCCATTAGAAAGGGAAATATTTGTGTGTTGCAGTGAGATGAAATGGGGGAAACCCAGGAATCTTGTGTAGGAGAATACCTAGGCAACACTCAGCTATTGCTGGAAAGCCCTCCACTGACGCTGGTGGGCAGGTTGCCCAGATGTCTCCTTAGCACAGATGCAACTCCATGTTCACTTTAAGAGCAAGGGAATTTGAAGATGTCATCTTGCCTTTCATGAGGCTCTCTGGCACTGTCAACAGAAGATACAAGGCAGCCCCATGGCTACTAAATTCACTTTTAGGAGACCCTGCAGGTGCAGTTTCCTGTTCTACGCACCACAGGCCTCCTTAAAGACACACCCCCTTCTAATCCTTCTCTGCTTCCTCTACAGCTCACATGAATGTCGTCTGGCCAGGCTGTACACAGGACGGGCTGCCTTTTCCGACCTTTTGAGAAGCCATATGCTTTATATTCTGCTTTCTTCAGAGTCTTCTTTTATCAATTCTCAGCAGTCTTCCTTTTCTTAATAAGATCTTCCTCTTTTAAATAAAAAGTTATATTTTTTAAACTACTGTCAGTGTATTTTAGGAGTGTATTTTAAAAGCGTTTGTGTTGGCTGGATGTGGAGGTTCACGTCCATAATCCTAGCACTTGGGGAGGCAGAGGAGGGAGGATTGCTTAAGCTCCAAAGTTCAAGACTAGCCTAAAAATAGAAACATTGGCCCAGCCTGTGGCAGGTGCCTGTAATCCCAGCTACTCAGGAGACAGAGGCAGGAACGTCCTTGAACCCAGGAGTTAGGGTTGCTGGGAGCTAGGCTGACACAGCACTCCATCTCCAGGTGACAGTGAAATTTTGTCTCAAAAGAAAAAAAAAAGGCATCTGTGCTATAAAAATTCTACATTTTCCTGAAGCAAAGCAATATGTCTGCTGACCAAGGCAAGAAGCTCACAGAGGAAAGTACCAAACAGAAGAGGCAATGCTGAATTTTATGAGATATGTTTTTACTGTAATAATTGCTGTGTATCAAATGCTGATCACAGGTCAGGCGTTACCCCAAGACACCTCACCTGCATTGCCAGAGTTAACGCCATACAACAACCTTATAGAGTGTATGCTATTATCATTCTCATTTTAACAATCAACAAACTGAAGCTCAGGCTGTATTACCAAGATGATGTAGCTCAAGTGTATTTCTGACTTTTATTTAAAGTTTTTACTGCACCTTGTGATTCTAAAGGCCAAAACAAAAACCCCTTCATGGGAAACGTGTGACTCTCGTATCTGAATTAAACTTTGTTTCTAGCCTCCTATCTCCACCTTCATGAGCTCTCCTTGATTTACTACTCTTTGCTATCCAGCTGCGCAAACATTTTTCACTTCTACTTAACTCTCTAATTTTGCGAACTTTAACGTTGTTTCTCATGCCTCAAATATCACGCTTCATTATTTCTTCAGCTTGAGTAATCTTACTTCTTAGAGTTGTGTCTTAGCTTAACTAGCTCCTTTTTAATGAGGAGCTCACCATATCCCCAAGGCAGAGCTAGGCACTCTCTTCTGTGTGTTTATTTGTGTCCGTTTTTATCTTCCAGCACAAAGTACACTGTAATTCTTTATCTCTCGGTGTGGCTGTCTCATTAGGAAATGGATAACTTCAAGAAAAGGAGAAGTAGAAACAAAGAAACAAATATTAATCAAGCACCAAAATACATAGGAAGCACATAGTGGCCGATCCTTTTTTCTACAATCTCTCCCCTATTTTCATCTGCTATTTAACTTTTAATAAGCCTTGGAATATATATAATTTTTTGATATATGATTATATACAGATATGTGTATTCAAAAGACCTAACTAGGAAGGTAAACCCATGATGTAGACCCTTGTCTGGTCTAGGAACATATTTCTGTTTTATCCTTCTTGGTATCTTCAGTCCATTGAATAATACTTGGCCCAAAGTTCATGCAGAATAAATATTTGACACATAAAGAATGAATAGCCTTTCATAAATTTACCAAGCACTTTTAAATAATCATCTGTGCTTTATAGTGGATAGAATTAGAACAATTATGTTTGCCTAAAAATTCATGTCTGATCTCAAGATTAGCAAGTTACTTAAGGATTTGCCTTTTAAAAACACATGATAACATTTTATTTATATAAAGGCCAGTTACATAAGAGGTTATTGATAGGATGTCTATGGATTAATGGAAAGGTTAGAGATGCAATTTTGAAGTCTGTAAACAGTTGAAAGTTTGTGTGGGGTTTGTGTACTCTTCCTAGGAAAAGCAGACAGATTGATTTTAAAACAATTTCAAAAGTCCTTTGACCCCAAATGATTAAGAAATACAGACATATTATTCTAATATTCCTTTTCAGTCTAAGATTACATAATTATGAATGAATAAAGTGTTCAGATGGAGGCAATGTTTATCTCTGAGCCCTAACATTTTCTGAAACAGTAGGAAAATGGAACTCTGGATTCCCTGTACATTCAGGAAAAGAGAATACACCCAGTTTTAAAGGCCAAAACAAAAAAACCTTAATGTGAAATATGTAACTCTTGTATCTGAATTAAACTTTCTTTCTAGCATCATATCTCCAGTCTCAGCAATTTCTGTGTCTGTCAAGGTAGCCAAATTAGCTTGAATTGTTAACTTTTATATGTTGGTTGGTTTGCTTTGTTTGGGAAAAAGACACGGGTGGAAGGGATGATTTTTTTCATCAGTTTTCAAGATCTGCATTCTTTGGAACAAGCTGACAGATATACGTGTAAAATAAACCTATCAGTCAGAACAGATCTCATCCCTGGCAAGCACTTTGAAGAGGTTGCATTCTAAGTATTAGCCAGCGGCTCCAGGCTTTGGTACTGCTTAGGGCATCTAGTACAAATGTATACCCAAACTATATACCTAGAAGAAAGTGCGCTTCTGATAATATTCTTATTCCCAAGAACATGTGTGTCAAAAATATCACTTAGATATTTGACAAAAAGAAATAAAATGTATCCACATGAACAGGAAGACACTAAATAGTCTCTGTAGACAACATCCTTCTTTTTATATATAGAAAACTCTAAAGACTCCACCAAAAAACTGTTAGAACTAACCAAATCAGGAAAGTGGCAGGATACAATAGCAATGTACAAAATTTCATAGGGCATCTATAGTTTCTTTTCATATAACAAAAACTATATGAAAAGAAACTTTTAAATTATATTTAAGATAACTTATAAACAAAATACTTGGCTCGGTGCCTACAGCTCAGCAGATGGGATGCAGCCATATACACTGGAGCTGGTGGGTTCCAGTGCCTGGGCCTGCCAAACAACAATGACAACTGCAACCAAAAAATAGCCAGGTGTTGTGGGGGGGTGCCTGTAGTCCCAGAATCTTGGAAGGCTGAGGCAAGAGAATGGCTTAAGCCCAAGAGTTGGAGGTTGCTGTGCGCTCTGATGCCATGGCACTCTATTGAGGGTGACATAGTGAGACTGTGTCAAAATAAAAATAAAACAAAATATTTGGAAATAAATGTAAGCAATAACATGAAAGATCAGTACACTATATATAAAACATTGATGAAAGAAATAGAGAACATAAGTAAATGGAAAGATATCCTATGTTTATGGGTCAGCAGAATTAATAATCAAAATTTTCATAATATCCAAAGCAATACATAGATGCCATCTCTATCAAAATTTTAGTAATCTCTTTTTAGAAATACAAAAAAGCAATTCTTAAATCTGTATAAAACCACAAAAGAACTTGAAAAGTTAAAGAAATCTTGAGTGAAAAAAAAGCTAAAATATCACACTACCTGGTGCTGGCCCCATATACGGAGGGTGGTGGGTTTGAACCCAGCCCTGGCCAAACTGCAACAAAAAATAGCCAGGCGTTGTGGCAGGCTCCTGTAGTCCCAGCTACTCGGGAGGCTGAGGCAAGAGAATTGCTTAAGCCCAAGAGCTGAGGTTGCTGTGAGCTGTGATACTATGGCACTCTACCGAGGGTGACAAAATGAGACTCTGTCTCTAAAAAAAAAACACACTACCTGATTTTAAAATAATATTAAGCCTTTATATTCTGTTCAAATGGTGATTAAACTTTAAAACAGGTTTAATTGTAGGTTTAATTTTACATTGTTGGGGCCAAGTCTTTCCTGCTATCAAAGATTACAGTTTCTCTCTATATAGCCTTCAATTCCTACATAAATACAAAAAACAATGCTAGTAAAATAGATTTTCAATCTATTAAAATAAAGAAATACATATTTAAGTTAATAAAATGATAGTTTCTTCTAGAAAAGTAAGCATGTCATCAAATTAGCCTGATTTCTCTAGAGTGAAAAAAATTCGTTCAAAGACAAAAAGAAAATACAATCTTCAACATTAGAGCTTGCCTTCCAGAAGTAGGTATAAATTAGTTTTAAGCAATCCCAGTAAAGGAAAACATACAAAGGAAAAAAAGGGGGAAAAAAGGTTGCAGTTGAAACCCACTGAAAGTGAATTTCAGTACCGCCTGAATTCCAAATCAGGCTACAGATACTCTGTTAGTTCCTAAGGGAAATCAATACTCTTTAGAAAAGAAAAAATAAAATTAAGTTTTGCCTGATTTTTTCTTTTCTTTTTTCCTTAAACAGAAAACTGAACCCAGATCTTCCTTTTAGAAGTTTAGAAAGCCTCCAATCCCGAAGTGACTTCAGATAGCTGAGCAGAAACAAAGTCTCAGGAAGAACCAGGAAAGTTGCCAGACGTTAACTACGTTCCCACATAAGAGGGAAGGAAAATGGACCTTTCCACTTTGTCTGGATTTCTGGAGGAGCTCAATGTGATCGTTTCTCTGTCTCTCCTCTGTAAAAGTAGAAGTATCTATTTTAAACTTGTTACTATTGTTTCTTCAGGAACCAATTTCAATAAACAGAATGAGAAACAAACATTCCCAGTGAAATCCATTTTGATGATCCTGAATGGTCTTGCCTTTGAGTTCAAACAATCTTCAAGAGTAAAAAATTTTTATTTGTGGATTGAATGAAATTGCAAATGTATTTACATCAATCAGGAGGGATTTGCTTACATTTCCAAGTGAGCTGTGGGCAGGGCCCTATCTAACGGTACTCAAGGTCCCTGTCATACTCTGGGTCAGTCTGCTATGGCCATTGTCATCTATGCAGCATCAAGTTAAAATTTCAGAAGTCTGGAAAGACTGAATTCATTCTGTTGAAGACTTTTTTAACAGATGAATACATTGTCCCTGTACATAACTCTCCAGTCAGGAGAGTCTGGCTGGGTTTTGAACATAATTTTTTTTTATTTATTTTTAGACAGAGCCTCAAGGTATCACCCTGGGTAGAGTGCTGTAGCATCACAGCTCACAGCAACCTCAGTCTCTTGGGCTCAAACGATTCTTGTGCCTCCACCTCCCAAGTAGCTGGGACCACAGGCACCCACCACAACACCAGGCTATTTTTTTTTGGTTGCAACTGTCATTGTTTGGTGGGCCCAGGTTGGATTCGAACCTGTCAGCTCAGGTGTATGTGGCTGGCACCTCAGCCACTTGAGCCACAGGTGCGGAGCCTGAATATAATTTTCTTAAAGGAGCAATTTATCATCCAGTTAGAAAAAAAGTCATTTTATTTATTTTTTAACTGTTAGGGATTTTGCTATGATTTCTATCTTCTTCAAAATGTAGGCATTGCCAGTGTGATAGTATTGAGGCATGGCTTCGTGAAATAGATCAGGTATCCTTATGACGGAGCTTCTTGGAGAGAATTAACCCTACTTTTGCCTTTTCCACCTGCTGTCAGGTGAGAACACAGCCTTCCTGCCCTCTAGGGTGGGGCAGCGTCCAGCTTCCCTCTCTGATAAGAAAGGCAGCCACACCAGATGCCGGCCCCTTGTTCTTTCCCAGGATCCAGAACTGGGAGAAATAAGTTCCAGGGCTTCATAAATCTCCCATTCATCTTAGCCATACAAAGATAATTATTGTTTTAACAAGTGGAGAAAAGGGGAGTAGTTAGTATAGGCATTCAGGAACTCTTTTGTTGAGTGACCACTGGGATTATTGGGAGAAGACAGAAAGGGTGTACAATAGTCCTTCTGTGTCAATGATCGAAATGAGTTGATATTTCATGTACTACCTTATGTTATGCTACGAAGTTCACACACAGCCCACTGAACTGCGACCTTCGATTAAGGAGAAACAATTGCAAGGAGTGATTATTTAATGTACATGTGTGGCGCTGTGAGCAGCTGACCCTGCCATATGACCCCTCACATAGAATCCTTCTAACTAACCTGGCTCTGTGTGCTCATGTCTCTATTTTTAGTATGTGAGGTGATAACTGAGTTCTAGGTGAAGTGCAGCACATCTGCCATGGAGAAAGGAAAGGAAGAAAGTAAGGTCTGTGGCTACCAAAGCGTCACTGCTATTTCCTAGGAATGCCAGACTTGAACTACGTACACTTTTAAAGACCTGTTACTGAGAAATGCAATTAATTGTAAAGCTTGGGGCACCATTTCCCTTGTGGAAATGGATAGATTATGCTCATTTTGGTAATCTCATTCCACTTAAAATATCGTTTGGAGGAAATATTTGTTCTTGGCCTCCTTGTGAACTCGTTAGCCAAGGTCAGACCCAGGCTCCCATGTTTAATGTTATCTAGCTATTCCTTCTCCTGATCTTGATGCCTGCGTTTGCTCTAGCAGTTTTGATTTGAGAATTCATGGAAGGAAAATAAACCAAACAAACAAACAAAAAAAACCACTTTTATTTGAAAGTCCAGGAACTTGGCTTCTTGTTTCAGTTATACTAATGCAGTGCTAATTCTCCCCTCTAAATTTTAGTTTTGTTTTATCTATACATCACAAATTTCCAAGTCAACCATTGCAAAATGGGATACTCTAAATTCTATACTCCAGACCCTGGAAATTTGGAAGAGTATAATAGGAGCAGGAAAGAGGAGTCAACAGCTTTGGTTTTCAGTTGGGATGTTTAAAGGGAGAACATCAGCTCCAAGTGGGTCCTGATGGGCCACAGGTGGAACCTGGACTATTTCTCAGTTTGTTTCCCATTCCATAGCTCCAAGAAATACTTGTCCATCTAAATCAAAGAAGTTGAAAAGTTGTTTTTTTGAGTTAAGACTGTCTTACAAAAGCTGCATCTTAAATACGTTCCAAATGCACTTTTCACTTTTATGTTCAGCATGTCACCAAATAGCAAGAATGACCAAAGGCAGAGTAGTTCCCACGACGCAGAGTGCACTGTCTGGCAGGGGCACTGACAAGCCAGTCTGTGGTCTGCAAGATTAAGGAATGATTTAAATTGTACTATTATTTTTTGTGTCATTTAAGATATTTTAAATCCATCCAAAAGCAAATACCTATATATATGCCCAGACATTTACAAGGTAGACAGTCTCATCCACTGTCTCTTACAAGACTATAATCCACAATCAACAAAAATTAGGGGGGGGGGATAATTTTTACCCAGCATGCTTTGCATACGTGTTCAATTCCTACAAGCCCCCAGGAACCACATAGTCAGTCTATGACTGTTATTTCCACAGACGGTGCAGAAATCAATAGAATCAGCCAGTAGAATCTCAGTGAGATGTTCCAATTTCAAAGCTAATACGTAAATTTTGCAGGATATAAAAGCATGGTGGTGTGCTCTTAGAACACCCTACAAAAGAACCTGCTTTGAGGAGCATCCCTGAGCTAGTGCTGCTCCGAATCTACCACATCATCAGTTGTGAGGCCTCATTTCCTCCAGCTACTCCTGGCAATGACTGAGCATAGGAGGTCCTCATGCTGGCTCCCAAAGGTAGAAACACCCCAAATGCCCATCGGTGGATGAATGGGTAAAGAAAATGTGATGTATACATACCACGGACTACTATTCTGCTTTAAAAAGAAAGGAAATTTTGATGAGAGTTACAGCGTAGATGAACATTGAAGATATTAAACTAAGTAAAGTAAATCAGACAGGAAAAGAACAAATCCTGTTTAATTCTGGCTGTCCGAGATGCCCGGAAAAGTCAGATTCACAGAGACAGAAAGTAGAAAAGTGGTGACAAGGGGTTAGGTGCAGGGCGAAAATGGGGTGTCAGTATGTAAAGGGTGGATGATTTCAGTTTGGGATGAAGAAAAAGTTTAGAGAAGGAGGGTGGTGAGGTTCGCCCAGCACTATGAATGTACTTTAATGCCACTGAATTCCTTGACAATTAGTCAACTATATGTTATTTATATTTTACTAAAGTTAAAAAAGGGAAGAAATGAGCCATCCTCCTTCCTCTGTAGCCATTTTTCTAGAGCCATTTGTGATGTTTTAATTTCCCGTGTGTCTGAATTCTGGCTTCCAATAAGTCAGACTTACGCAGAATTTACTCCTTGGATACCAGTCACAATTGCAAGGCATAGGAAAGATCCAAGAGATAAGGACTGGTTCTGGTTCCTGTTAGTTAGGATAAAGATCTCAAGTTAAAAATGATGTCTGTTGGGCGGCACCTGTGGCTCAAGGAGTAGGGCGCCAGCCCCATCTACGATGGGGTGTGGGGGGTTCAAGCCCATCCCTGGCCAAAAATAAAAATAAAAACAAATATATAAAATGATGTCTCTGTATTCCCAAGATGGTGAACTAGATCATACCATTCACACCAATACAGTCAGAGAGTGGGTTTTTAATTTAATCATCCCTAAAATAACCTCACCATAGATGAGATGTAATGTGCGCACATGGGCCTGTGTCTTTCACAAACTTCCAAAGTTAGACTGCAGATTTAGCAAACCTCAGACGACAGGCCTGCTGACCAAATATGTGTGCAGTGTTTCCTACGTGCCGGGCTCAGCAGAAAGCACAGGAGACCAACACAGGAAGAATAAAGCATAGCCCTGGCCGGTAAAGAACACTGCACTAATGGAAGAAATGGGCAGGTAAATAATTCATATCAAAAGATGTATTTGGTGTAGTGGCAGGCCAATTCATTCTGCATGGAAGAGCCAGAAAAAAAAGTATGCTGATAACTTGAGGAATGTTTAAAAGGGCAATTGGGAATTGGTCAAATGAAAAAGTGGAAATGGCGGATGAGAGGAATTGAGTTGGGGTGGCATCACTAGCAGAGGGAACAGTGCTAGAAAGGACGTGGCAGCAGTGACATGCATTGCATCCCACGAGACAGCACATTTTCATCTGTCAGGACTAAGTATGGCGGAGCATCTGGTGAAGGTGACCTGAGTTAGATCGAAAGTCAAACCAAGGCAGGAGGGTAGAGACCCTACCGCGATATGTAATATTCTTTGATAATCTGATTTTGAAGTATTTCAGTGTTGTCCCTTATAAACATCAATAACCTCTGCTTTTTAGATGTGTTAAAGATTTATAACGAATAGCTTTAAATTTTCTCATGTCCTTATAATGTCTGACATACAATACTTTGAGATATTGCCAAACTATGTGAAAAATTAAAAAAGGCTATATTTATATGCCATGAAAAATATTTAAAATATAACCCACTTTCCTTAAACAAAGAGATCTGTATTTTCCTTGAATATAGAGACCACAAAAGTTTAAGGGAAAGTATATCTATGTAAACAATGAATTCAACACTTGAATTTCATTCTGTTCAAATCCACGGGGAACGGCCTGGCAGGATCAAACTCAGATGACCCCAAGTTACACAAATAAGCCTTATGTTATATGGACCTAAAAATCTCCACCAGGAATTCACAAAGTGGAAACTCAATCTCAAACTAAACCTCAACTCCAAATAATCCTGTCCTGAAGTTACCAAATTCCAGGTCCTCTGACCACATTCTCTAGTGAGTTACTGTTGGGTCCCGCGCTGTTATAGTTGCTAAGGCTACACTCTCTGGCTCCTTAAATATTAACTCTAACCTTTCAAAAGAAACAGTAATGACCAAAATAGCTGACTACTTGAACTACTTCATAAAGAAATTGCATTCTACTAAAGGAACCCAAACTAGATACGATAAGTTTATTAGGATAGTGGAAAAATTGGGAGAAATCTTGGTTGATACTCACCAGCAATGGGAAAATGATGTAAAGATTTTGCACAGTTACCCTCCAGTCATTGGTTCTTGAATATTTTCCAAATACTTTTCCTAACAACAGAACTTTTCTTTCAAAATTAAATATAAATATTAAAAGAAGAAGAAAATAAAAAAGGATGTGTTAACATGTCCATTGCCAATTTTCTTCATTCATTAAAAAGAAGAATTATGGGATCATACTTATCTAAATATTTGGTTTATTTGAAACATTAGGTCTTCAGTAGCTCCCCCTCTAAAATGCCTAAATGGAGAAATCAGATATCAGATACCTTACAGTTTTTGGCCAGGGCTGGGTTTGAACCTACCACCTCCAGCATATGGGGCTGGCTCCCTACTCCTTTGAGCCACAAGCGCCACCCCAGATATCAGATACCTTTATAAGGGTGGAAACTTATAAGGACAATATGAAGAAAAAATTGTTTATATAAACTTTCTTTAAAAATTTATAACAGTATGTCTCTCGAGAACTTGTAAATTATTACCAAGGAACCCTTCAGTAGCAACAACTTATGTAATAATGAATATTTCCTACATTAAAAAATAATTCTGATTTATCAGAATGGAAATGGAATGGAAGTTAGTTTCCTGTTTACAACTGGTACTGTATTGATCTGGTTGGGTTTCCATAATGAAATACCATAAATTTATTTTCTCACAGCTCTGGACGTTAGAGGTCCTGGATCAACTTGTGAGCTGATTTTGTTCCCAGGGAGGGCTCTATTCTTGGCTGACAGACAGCCACCTTCTTGCTGAGTCCTCACATGACATCCTCTCTGTGGAGCATAAGGAGCGAGAGCTCTTGTATTTCTTTCTTCTCTTATTACGACACCCACCCTCATTTAATTAAGCCCCAGCCATATGACCCCACTTAGGCTTCATTATTTCTTTAGAAGATCTATGTCCAAATATAGTCACTATGGGGGTCAGAGCTTCAACATATGAATTTGGGGAAAATACAATTCAGCTCATAATAGGTACATAGTGTAAATATCACAGCCCTCTACTGTATACATATTGCTTTAGGAGAAAATCTACATTAAACCTAAGGGTATTAGTCATTTCAGAAGTTCTCAAAGAAGGGAAAACTTGAGGACAGAAAGGTTATTACCCTACTTTGTCACTGCAAAACAGTCCACAGAGAATACCCAAGGTCTACCCTCTGTGCTCCAAAAATACTGTGAATGCAATGATATATATCTTTCACCAAACTCTCCATGCCTGCCTCGCCCAGAATACCAAGCAATGAGTTTGCTGGTGGATCTCACATTCTTGTCTGAGCAATTTGAGTGATGAGGCTGCATAGTAGTCAAATGGAAGAGGTATCACTTTACGAGGCAGGCAAAAGCTCGGCCCAAACTCTACAAATAGAGGTAAGAAAGTTAAAACATGCAAAATGCAGGGTCACACTATGGCAAGGTTAGGGAAATGACTAGGGGAGTCTTCTCAAGTACCAGGCTGGGTGTTTTACCCATAGCATTAGAGGAGCTAATTGTCACTCACGTTGTTTCTGAGTTTTGGTTATCACTGAGTTTATTATCACAGATTAACTGCATTGAAATGTGGTTATCAGCTGATTTAACAAGGCTTTGCTGGGTGTACTGTGAAACTAATTCTTGTTTTTGTACAAATTCCATGAAAATTTGGGATTCTTTCTTACTTCCTAGTAAGACAATTGATGTTTAGACCATGCTCTGCTCTTCTCTTAAAGCCTAAGGATAAAATGCAAGAACAAGAGTGAGGATTCTAGTAATGGGGAGACAGGGAAAAGAAAGGCCCTGGGACAACATCAAGAGACACCAGAGGTGTTGACTGGAAAGTTTGCTTCTCAGGTTAGAGATGCATTCACCTTACAAATTCACCACTTTTTGATTAAACAATCTTGAACAAATTATTCATTTTTCTACAAGCCTTAGGGTATTTGATATCCAAATAAATAATGCCTAGCTCAGGGTACCTTGAGTATAAATGTCCATAGTATTTATACGAAGCACTTAGCACCATGATTTGTACATTTCAAAGCCCCAAACAGTGGTATTTATTATGATTAGTGACAATGCGGATAAAAGAGTTTCTACTTTGTGAAATGCTGAAATGTTGCTGTTTCTGGCAACTTTATACAGTATTATTAAAACTCAAAAGCAAGCCTGTAAAGATCTTTAGACAGGGGTCTACTTAAGGAGAATCAATCTAAACACCATTTGCTATTTGGTCAGATGTACTAATTCCATTAGCCTCTGTTACCCAAGGGTGTTCATTAAAGGTCTAACTCCACAGAGGCGTCAGATTGAGAATGAGATCAGAGGCAAATTTTCCCAGTGTTTTTCTTAGAATAAACAATTAGGTCCTCATGAAAATTTCCATTTTCCAGATGAGGATGCTGAGGCTCAGAGAAATTAAGTTAATTGTTTAAGTTATTCCATCTTGTTTAAGTAGTGATGATGAAATACAGCCATAGTCTTTGTAGAGATTACCATTAAGTAGATTCTAGTTCAAGGGTTGGCAAACTTTTTTGTGAAAGATCAAGTATTTTAAGCTTTGCAAGCCACCTGACCTTTGTTTAAAAAACTCAACATTGCCTTGGGAAAGTAGCTACCTTAAATGTGTAAATGAATGAATGTGACTATGTTCCAATAAAACTTTATTTATAAACACGGGCATCAGGCAAGTTTTGACTCATAGGCTGCAATTTTCTGACCCTTGTGCTAGTTAGTGGTTGTGCTATAGTTTAACTTTAACAGTGATAGATAAGCATTAAAGAAAATTATGTTCATTGTGTCTGTCAAACAATATGTCTTAAATTCTTACTTTCTAAGTCATAGAAGCCTCTCTCCACAATCTTATTAAAAAATTGTACCTTACTGTGTATCTTTAGCCTAAGACATATTTAGTCACTGAAATATATTTTAGATAGATTACCACAATAGATATTTAATATATATTCAATGAACTAATGAAGGAATAACCAAAAGAATTTCCTGGCTTATATTGAAGTAGAACCTCTGTATGAGAATCTGCCTCCTGTTCAGATGAAGTTGTCAAGTATTTATCAGATGTCTTCTACAGGAAAGGTACTTTGCTGAGAAGTGGAGCTGTGCAGAAGAATAAGATATACTCTTTCCTTTTACAAACTCAAGTCTGGGAGGCAGTAAACTACAAAGCAGTGCGATACGTTTATGGAAGTCACATCAACTTTTTCACACTACTCAGAAAGGGTAAATGAGTCAGTCCAGAAACATTTTCAAGGTCATTGTCCTACAATACTAACCCACTTGGTACCGCAATTCAAGGAGTGCAAAAATCGCCTTTTTACAAGGCAAAATTAAATTATGTCTACATTTAGCCTCGATTGGATTCAGGTCAGAAGGATCAAAACTAGTAACAACAACCCACGTTGGATATTATTTTCCTGCCATCACCACATTTTATGCGTTTAAAAGTCCGTGATGGTGTTCTCAAACTGAATATTGGTTCTTTGATCTCAGCATATTTTGGAATTGAATTACATAAATTCTCGTCTTTATACCATCCATGCCTTATTCCTTATCCTTATACTTAACTATTTTTTTTCCTAAATGCTTGTTCTGAATTTTTGCATAACAGCAACCCTGCGACCATAACAGAGTTGAGCATAAACTGTTTTTTTCTTAGGGTGTGAAGTGCTTGAGGCACCACCAAAATTGCCAAACGTTAAAGCGGTGATGATTCAAGGGAGATAAATCAAATGCCAAAATATGTGGAAGAAAATATCAATACGTCATGGCTTAGCTTCAAAAGGTGAGATATTAAGAAAGGGTTTGAAAATAGTCACATGATCTGGATGAGATAAGTGGGTGTCATTTGTCACAACACAGGGCTTGAGTCTTTCAGATCACTGTGAGTGATGCTTTGAGTGTTATAATAGAACTAAAAGACGTGGAAGCGTTTGATTTAACGCATTGACATCAGTTTTGTCTGCCAAATCCCAAGGAAGGCATCTACAAGCCCATCAATCAACCTTAGGATCTCTGTGTTGAGCAAATGACATCCACATCATAAAGCCATCATCATTTAAAATGCATTTTTAAATCACTGCTCCACTACCATTGATAATGGATATATTTTTAACACCAATAATTAATCAATTCTGACACGTTTCCTTCTTTTATTTTTCCTGTTCTCCTCTGACATCCATTTTTTATAAGAAGCCATTTTTAATTTCCTGTATGCAGAAAGCCAGCCAAGGTATTCAGGTTCCGAATGTTGATCAGGGAAAGGGGTTTGGAGGTTTGCACATTAAGAAAGTTGAAAAACAGTCTTCAGCCCAGAGAGCGTACTGACAGACATGTGCCGTGATCAGAGTGACACCTCTATCGGGAATACAAGTTCACGGTCATGAACGCATCTCGTGAAGGCACTGCCTGAAAGTGACGCATCTCAAGCACACGGTCGTATCGCATTTCCCTTCCTCTTCAGGAACCCGTTCATCAGATAATTTCTCTTAAAGAGATTCCAGTACTGTAATTTGCCTCTGCTTTAATCAACAGTGAGATAATATAGAAGCCTCATTAAATGATTCAGAATGATTTCGTCGGCAGGAAACCCATTAGTCTAACCATATTTTCCCATGCTTTTCAGCACCATGTCCTGTCATCTGGAAATAATAGGCACCATAAAAGCAAATTTTGAAAGCTTTTAAAAAAAAATGTAGTGCAGAGCACCCGGTGTTTATTTGGAGGTTGATATTACCACAAATTCATCAAAACAGGGATTTTTTTCTCCCAGTATATTTGAATTAGCTTTCTGTATGAAAGAATGCTACAATGTTACACGTAAGCATGATATTTACATATTTACTTTCATCAGGTCAGAATAGACCAGATGGGCTAACGTAGAATCATACTACTGTGGATGTTGTCGTTTATAATAAATCAGTGTATAAACTTGGGGAAAAAAAGAAATGAGGAACTAGCAGTTTAGGACAGAACTAGTACACATTAAAATATTTTGAGTTAGCAGTTTATCTAAGGGTGCAGCTCTTGTTATTTTCATGAGGCTGCCAAAGTATTTTATTTTTGGTTTATTTGAGAGCACAAATGATTAGGTTACCTTGTTTGCCTTTGTTAGGGAAAGTTCAAGTTGTCCTTGAGGTCTTCCACCCAGAGGGTATGCTGAATATCCTACATTGTTTCCATATAGGTATTTTAAACATATTAGAAATCACCACCATAAAACACAGTTACCAAAGTCTAATGCATGGAATTGGAGGGGGTGGGAGGAGGGAGGAATGAAAATCCAAAAATTTAGAATTTTACCATCCCTATACTCTGAGTACCTGCTAGATTTCCTCACCATCTGTGGGTTCTCTGTGAATGTTAATTGATAATGAATTTAGTTTCTGAAAACTCAGCTGCCCTAGAACTTTCTCTAATCCTCCGAGCGGATCATCGCTGCACTTCAAGATATAATGAGGCTACTTTGTAGCCAGCAGTGAGAGGAGTTGGAAGAAATAAGATTTCAAATGAGAGGGTGGTGGCAATAGCTGGAATGAACTCAAGTTTTTCTTAATTGAGGGAAAATTTCTAGTTATCAAGTTGCAGAAGGAGAAACTGGCAACGTTATTGCAAAGAAAATGTTAACTCTTAATTCCTTCTCCAAACCTCAAACCTCAATGTTTACCAGGTTTTTAGGAAGGTGAAGGTGAGAAGGACGGCTATCAAGTAGTAGCAAATGCCTGCAGTGTTTTAATTAGATAATTCAAATCAGATAGTCTGAAGTGGTTTATTTGATGGCTACACTATTTATGAAAATATACTCCGTGGAGTTAAATGTGTTTTTCTGTCTTGTGGGCATGTCGTTATTCATTAATTAGTTTCATATTAATATTGAGCACATTGGGTTCTCGCTTTTCCATTCCTTCTATCTTTCTCTACAGCTGAGTCGTACTCCATGGCATACAACAACTTGACCTTCACCTAGCAACTACAAACCACAAAACCTAATCACAAGGACACCCACATTAATCTGAAGTTAGTAAAAAAGAATACACACTCTGTGAAGATACATGGAATATTTTAGTGACGTCGCCAGACTCCAACAGTTAAAACCTACTTTCTTTTTCATACCTGCCCCCTAAATTCACTGTCGGGATTAAATGAGCTAATGAAAGTAAATGGTTGAAACATTTTAAGTAATTAAAAAATATTAATCCATCAGGGTGGTGCCTGTGGCTCAGAGGAGTAGTGCGCCGGCACCATAGGCTGGAGGTGGCGGGTTCAAACCCAATCTTGGTCAAAAACTGCAAAATAATAATCATCATCATCATCAACAATCTTTTTTCTGAAGGAAGTGAAAGTTATGGCAGTAGACCAGGAAAATCATTAAGAATAGTATGGGAAACAGAATCCATGTCGTTTTTTATCTATTAAGAAACCCACACATTACAGCAGTTGTTACGTGCATACATTAAATAATTAGTGTTACTTAATAAATAGTGTTACATTCACCACAGTCAGATGGAATAGATACTATCTCGATTCTCATATTGTGGATTTAAGCCCAAAGAGGTTATGTAAATTGCCCAAACTCACACACCTGGTAAGTATCAGACCAGATGTGAGATTTTGCTTAAACAGGCAAATTGCCACCCTGACCCATCTCTTAGAAAATTGGCTACGTAGCTTGTTACTTGCATTTGCAATCTGGCTATTAGCAATGAAACTATGGCCACCAAACTAGTTTTTTATAAATACAGACAAGTTCAAAATAGTGCCCTCGTGGTACCCTCGTAATTACAAGACAAAAATTCACAAGGATCATTTTTCTCTTTCTATCCGAGCCTAAACCTGAGCACTTTAAGTTAGTGATAACTCGGCCTTATTATCTCTCCTAAGAATAAACTGAAAGCTCTGAAGAGGGAAGCTGTCTGTCTTCATGAAAACTAAGTTTCCGTGCCAATAAAAATGATAAAGAATAGTGTTTTGTTTAAACTTCATTGTTTGACTAAAGCACTTAAACCCCAGATGTATGATCCCGGAATTATGGAGGTGTCCATCATCCATCCTGATGTGAAAGACAGTTCGGATTTTATTTTAAAGTATCCAAGGAAACAAACGTGTGGGTGAAAACTGGATGAAAGGAGTGGAGGAAAGAGAAACACCCCAAATGCCTGTCAAAAATATTCCAGCCGCACTACTTTTGGAAAACATTGTCAGTGGGGAAACATTTAACACCCCCTTTCTTTAAAGTCAGGTTTGTTTAACTGGCCAGGGCATAAGAAAATGTTATGTTTGTTCTGTGGGAACATTCGCTAAGAACACATTTAACTTGGCTACTATGTAAGCTGTTTTTGTTGTTTGGATTTTTTTTTTTTTAATCTTAGTATTTAGGATGACTTTGTTTTCTTTGGGATGGAAGGAGCAACTTTTCATACAATTTGGTGGTCACATGAAACCACCTCCACTGGACTCCCATCCAGTCCACATGCTATATATATAAAATATAAATTTCAGCTGGGTTTGTTTTCCCAAAATCCAAGAACTTCTGCATGCAAGTTGCTCAATTTCAGACAGATTTAAACCACAGAGAGGATAATTCTAGATGGCACCAAACGACAGGGGTTTCCTAAGAAAAGTGCGTATCATTTCACTTCTCTAATCTGTCCTCAGTCCCACATCTTGGGGCCTCGATTTAAACTTCACCACGTTCAGATTCAATGAATGTCGGACTTAGAATCCTACATGATTTTGTCTTTGATGAACATAATACCCTGAAGCTCCTTCCTCCAGCTCCGTAGCTCACGTTCTGACCCTCTCTCTTTCCACGAATATACACAATACACTTAAACCAAAGAATCCCAGTGTGGCCTTTGGCTGAGCTTGGTCTCTTTTTGAATTTCAAGAACACCATGCAAACTCCAAAACAGCTATAAGCCAGACTACTGTGTATGTGACACAAGGCAGTCTGATAATAATCTTTATTACTAAGTGGTATGTGGGAGTTTAGGAGGAGAATAAGAATTATTCATAATAAGAATTTTTCAGTATTTTTTTAAAATCTAAGTTCTAAGACATTTTCCTCTGTTTAACTATCACAGATAATTCGGAATCAAATGTCCAGTGGTTGTGGAATAAAAACAGAATTTATGTGCCGATCCCATTCACAATGTAACACTGGGGCCAGGCACGGTGGCTCACGCCTGCAGTCCTAGCACTCTGGGAGGCTGAAGCAGGAGGAGGATCCCTGGAGCTCAGGAGTTTGAGGCCAGCCTGAGCAAGAGCGAAACCCCATCTCTACTAAAAATAGAAAAATTAGCCAGGTGTAGTGGTGGGTTCCCATAGTACAGCTATTCAGTAGGTGGAGCCAGGAGGATCATAGAAACCAAAAAACTGGGGGAAAAAAATGCACCATTGGACCGGAATGCTGTATGTGCATTCAAACAGGTTTGAGGAGAGTTAATAGAGAAACCATTCTCTACAGGTTGGGCAAGGAGAAAAATCAAACAGGAACAATGAAACAGCATTGCCAGTCTTGACTCAAATGGACGAGAACAGGGAGCTTGAAGCCTACCAGACAGCAGACTGAGCAATCTCTGTCTTCTCTTCATACCTGTTATCTGCTCCGATCCCTCCTATTGACAAAGCCAACTGGGATCCAGAGGACAAGGCGGTCCCTTCCCCAAGTCCAGACAGGTCAGTTTCCCAGGACACAGGGCCAAGTGCCTGAGAGAATAAATCTGGGTGGGCAAACAGAAAATACCCAGCCTAAACACGCAGCTGCAGTCAGTCAACTGCTGTATTGATAGGAGCAATTTATATGGCCACTGTTAGACATGTTAAAATGTTGAGAACCCTTTGCATTGAACTCTTGGTGTGCTCTGAAGCTCTCCCACCAAAGCCTAACTAAAAGCTAAGTTGGATCTATATAGGCAACATCTCTACGAAAAAAAAAAAAATTAACCAAAGCATTGCTTTCTTTCAAAATAAATTGCTGTATGCTTGGAGAGAAAAGTGATTGTAATCAGATCTTTCACACTGTGTCTTTGCTCCAGGATTTTAAAAGGCATTGTGACTATGAGAGTCCAGGAATTACAAAACAATCATTTTACCAATAAAAACTTCTGAACAAGGGTGGCGTCTGTGGCTCAGTGAGTAGTGTGCTAGCCCCATATACCGAGGGTGGTGGGTTCAAACTCGGTCCTGGCCAAACTGCAACAAAAAAAAATAACTGGGTGTTGTGGCGGGTGCCTGTAGTCCCAGCTACTTGGGAGGCTGGGGCAAGAGAATTGCCTAAGCCCAGGAGCTGGAGGTTGCTGTGAGCTGTGATTGTACAGCACTCTATTGAGGACAACAAAGTGAGACTCTGTCTCTAAAAAAAAAAAAAAAAAAAAAAAACTTCTGAAAGACCATATGAGGCTGTTTTTGCAAACAGAACATAGGTCAGAGGACAAACATTCCTTCTGGGTACATTTTGCCACTTACAGCTCCCTCTGAATGGTGGACTGATTGGCTCCAGTCTTGGTCAAGAGGATCCCTGAAGCTGAGTTGTGAGCTGGGAGAAAGGAGACGTCTCCTTCCCTTCTTAGAGATGACTCTGTGACTCCCTAACAGGCCTAAGGCTATGCAAGACCTACCTGCAGGTCCTCCATATCCATCACAAATCACTTGATGTGTGGTGCTTTCTCTCTGATTAACAGACCTTTGTCTTAAGCATCCCTTGTCACTACCCCCTGGTATTTTAGACAAAGCCTACCTCTTTCAGCCAATTGTCAGCTAAAGAACATTTAAACCCACCCGTGAGCAATTACCATCCCTTCAAGATTTTGCACCTTTTTTGGTCAAACCAATGCGTGTTCTCCACCTATCATTTTATAACCTCACCAGTAATTTCCGTCTTCCTAAAATACATAAAGCCAAACTCTAACTCCACCACCTTGAATTCACTTCTTCAAGGGTTCTAGGGTGTGGCTCAGGGTCATGGTCCTCAAATTTGGCTCAGAATAAACCTCAGAATAAATTATTTTGCTGACTATAGCTCATTTCCCATAAACACCATACTAAGAAATAAGAAACAGTGGAATAAATACTTAAGAAAAAAAAAAAAAAGAAGCTTCGCCCATTTATCCTGGGTGTAAACAGAGTTAGCTATTTAGTCAAGTAGTCGATGTGTTTTCTAGCTTTGATCGACTCACAGCAATAATATAAAATTTGGCACATCCTTCCTTTCCCCTCTGCTCGGGTTCACTGATAGCTACTCTAGAATTTTGACCTAAAGCAGACATACATTTCAGAAAGACATACAGTGGGTCGACTACTCAGCTGAGCTTGCAAGTTCAACTCAGGAACGGCGCTCACCAAAAGCAGAAGTGAGTGGAAACCAAAAATAAAACCGGAGCGCCCCAGGCAGAGTGGGTAGAAAGCCAAAGTGACCTGCACAAGTTTCAGGGAAACAGAGATTTCGTTTAGGAAGGAAAAAGAAAGTTTAGAGCACTTCCAAAGAGAGTGGGAAGTGGGTCCCTCTCACGAAGGAGAAAGGGAAGCCCGAGACCTATTAAATACTCCATTCCGAATTGGCTGCAAGTCTTCCATGGGCCTCTCTGGGCCATCAGGCAGTATTGCCCCTGTCTATTGGTCACTGATAGTCTTTTTCTATTGGTATTGGTTACCCAGGTCACAGCATATTCCATAGGCCCTCCAGACTCCCTGGTTCAGCAGGCCAGGCTTTCCTCCCATCCCCCTGGACTCCCCCTTGTGTCCCTTCTCACTTACAGCTACTCTTCCCCTCCCCCTCCTCATTCTCTCTCCCACCATAGGTATGACAGTTTCCTGCCTTTTTCCCTCTACATGGATGATAAGCCCTGTGAGGCCAAGCACCTGTATGTCCTCTCCTCAGTGGCTAACAGAGGGCTTGGCACACAGCAGACCCTTAATAAGTATTTGGTCTATGCATGAATGAAATTCTCATCCGGCTTTAATTATAGGGTAGCTCACCTGAGAGTTGTTTTCTTTTTCTTTCTCTTTCCCTTTTCCCTTTCTTTCTCTCTTTCCTTTCTTTCTTTCTTTCTTTCTTTTTAACATGGGAAATGATACTGAAACGTTCCCAGACCTCTTGCACTCCTAAGTACACTAAGCAGGTTTCTGGAACGTCACAAACAGGACTCCCTTCCTGCACCACCCAAATGAAGAGTCTTGCTGGGGTGGGAATCTAAACACGCAGTGCAGCCAGAGCAGAAAGTCCTGAGTTCCGTTTTCCAGCAGTTTCACTTTGTTACCTTATCTTCACCAGAATTCCAAAAGTATGAATCCTTACCATGTTTGGTGAGGACAGAACTTCTCTTTAACAAGATTAAAGTGACCCATATTGAAAATTATTGCCACGGTTAAGTTACTGCCTTATTGGTCTGGCAGTTGCCGAACCTGGTAGCCATCTTATGAAAGTCCTCTTGAAAAAGACCTAAAGCCTTCAGAGAAGGGGGAAGCAGGATGGAGTATGTTTTTCTGTTCTGCTGTCTGCCAGAACTTTTCTATCTCCTCTGAGATTCATCTTCCTCATTTTTAAAATGTGTGTAACTCAGAACTTGCAGAGTCACTGAAGGAATAACCAGGATAATAAAATTGCTTATATTCACACATTTAAACACATGCATACGTGTGCACATATTATACGCACATACACCCTGACGTACACCCTTACATCTGGAGTCTTGCACAATGTGTTAAATTTTAATAATTTATAAATTTTACTAGTGTTATACCAAAATGTTAGAAAGATAGGCAAAATCCTAAGATGCCAACTTTCCATACCCATGAACTCAAAATGCACAGAAAATTTCAGGGTAAACAGAGCTTTCAAGGAACAAGAAATGTGTTAAGTAGAACAGGATATAACAGCCAGGAGAAAAAGACTTTCCTGGAAAATAAACATTAAATACATTACGTAAAAGGTAAAAAGGAAGATCAAAAGAAAATGTAATGGAAATAACAAAAGTAAAAGAGGAATTCTATTAATTTATTTGTATATTTATTATTTTGAATTAACAATGACAAACGATTAGGCTGCACAGTCTGTGTTTGTAAGGCATAGCCCCAGTTGTACTCGGGTCCTTGACTCAGTAGATGTGACCAACACCTCTACATCGTGCCACACAGGGGGGAGAATTCTTCAGGGAAGTTTTATCTCTGGGTAAGGTAAGTAGGGAGGGTCAACTGATAAAGGTCTAAAAGAGACAAACCCTTTACATATCTTTGCAACTTCTATGCTTACAAAGATACGAGCAGGAATTGCATGCTTTGGGCACATCATTTATTCCCAGGGAGGATCTCAGTGTGAGTCCTGGCCACATGACCATACGTGGAGGGTCAGAGGGATAAACTATGGTTGGTTTTGTACATAGAACAGGGCAGCCTCCTGGCAAAACGTTTATTCTGGGCATCAGGAATTCTGGGCTCCATTTATGTGGTGAAATCTACACAGCTTCTCTCCAAAGTGAGAATAGAGGCTGAAATGCTGCCTCCCTCCCTCACCAAGGGTTGTGTCTCGGTTAAGTGCAGAAGGAGCACTTTGTTTTATTTCAATCACCCAAAATTTGTATGCTAGCTAGCTTTAAGTCTGAGGGAGGAAGACAGAAATCTCAGTGTTAGAGAGAGGAATAAATTTGAGGTGTGTGCTACGAGACTTCTTTACTTCAACTGTTTTCTACTAAGAATTGTAACTAAATGAGAAAAAAGGAAAAATTAGATGGTGAGAAGGGATAAAGACAGGAGAGTAGTTCACTGAAATTTCTGCACGTTACTCATGGGAGTAATGGGAGGAGAGGAAAGGGTTTTGCTAGAGGGATTGACGGAGTCCCTTGGGAGATGGGACAAACACTGGTCTCAGCTATGAGAGGCCGGTGGGAGGGAGGAAGGGACAGGGTGCTTGGGAGATCCTGAGCTCTGGGAAAGGCAGACATCATAGGACACTGCTGAGAGGGAGAGGCAAAGAGAATAAATGGCTCATGCCTGCCGGTGGCTGAGTTCATGCTCCTAAAAAGCAGTAAGGTGGTGAGAAATCTGAGGCCATTGCCGTTCTGGGAATGAATGATAATCAAAATTTTCTGGGGAGCTTTTAGAAATAAAACTCCTGACCACACCCTTAGGTATTTAGCAAATGTGCACTGAAGTCCTAAGAAAACTGGATCTGTAGAAGGTCCCTCCATATAACCCAGGCTTTGAAAATAGTGGGTGTGGAAGAAGAATAAGAGCCGATCCCTGGAGACTCTCAGCTCTCGCTGGGAAAACCCAAAGACTGGAGGACACGGTTGCAGTTTTTATAGTGTGGTAGAAGATAAGACAGAAAAACGCACTTTGTTACAGTTTTCTCTATCCATATCTTTTTGTCTTTTGGTGTCTCTATAAGGGTAACTCAGCGTCCTTTTGGTGTTTGCAGGAGAATTCAGAAGCAAATTGAACAGTAAAACAAACATGTTTAATTGGCAAAGCCATACCATAAATCTGTGGTCTCACAATCTACAGAACCAAGGGTGGGTGTGGATTATTGCTTTTGTTTTAGTTTTTTTTTCAGGATTCTTGAGAGTGTATAGCAAGCAGGAAAGGTGTCATATGTCCTGAGAGTCGGGGTGCAGGAAGAATAGAAGTAACATTGTCACCTGTACCTGCTTTAATTAAAAGGTAGACACCGGTAAATCACCAGGTTGTAACGTTCTAAAGCTACCGGTTGCAGAGATTTAGCAAAACACACTGATCCTCAATCCACTTTATTTTTGAACACTAGAAAACTGAAGCGAAAGAAATTAAGGTAAAGCAAAAACTCTATGATGGGTCCTCTCTGGACTCCAGCAGTCACACTCGGGGAAGATGAGGAACCACAACACACTGGCATTGTTTTAAGTACACAATCATAAGCTGTGTAGAATTTATGCCCTCACTGCTAGGGTTCAAAAGAACATTAGAAATTGTATATATAATACATATTATTATAATATTATAATTATATAATTAATTATTTAACATATTATTATATAATATATACTTATATAAATAAATGTTTATATAAATATATTATTTCAAATATTATTTAATTTTTAAATAAATTATTGTTTAAAATAATAAAAATTATTTATTATTATTAAATTTTAAATAATACAATTAATTATTATTAATTATATCTATAATAGATATTTATATCTATTATATATTGAGATATATAATATATTTTATGTGTATAATCAGATAGAAATATATATTTATTTTAATATATATTTATATATATATAAAGTTGAAATTATAAAGTTGAATTATAAAGTTGAAAACACACAGATGACATCCTTTGAAGGAGTGGAAAATTTTTTTTTATAGTCAATGTTTAACATTATCAAATGCAGATAAACTTTAAAAAACATAGCTCTCCTCTTACGAAGAGTCCTTTCATCAGAATTTACATTGGTACCTGTAGCAACCATTGCTGTTTACATCTCGGGCTGAAGACTTCCACATTCAAACAGGACTCTCCATGCAGAGCTGAGTACCCAGTTGTGGCAGTAACTCCATGTCCAGCTTCTCCAGGGCTACTCAGAAAAGATGCTCCAAGCCTGGTGGAGCTAGGTCACCAAGCCACCAAGGGGCTAACCTACATTAATGTCTACTAAATGCTCCTGGTATGTAATAATCAACACATTTAATGACTAAATAAATGAACAGGTCAGACTGCACATGACCTTGGCCGTTCTGGTGCACTCCATGTGTCGTGGTGTCTAGAAGGTTCTCTCTGCCGCAGCATAAGGCTCTTTCTAGCTGTGACACTGCTGTGGGGAGATGAGGAGTTGAATCGAGTGTGTTTCCTCTCTTCTCCCCTTCAGACTCTGGAGGCTATCTTTTCCTTTTTATGGCTTTTCTCTAAAGCAAAGATAACAATTCTAATTACCTGCCACTTAAATAGGAGATTCCCTACTTTTACTGAAAAGATACCTGTCACCATGGTGATGCTGTTTATCTCAGGCAATACAAGTTCCAGCTGCGATGGACTTCACAGACTATCAGCCTCTCTGTACCCTTAGACTCTGACTCTGATTCCAGCCATTGCCACAGCAGGAACCCATTGACCAATTTCCCCAAGGCAATAAAAAAAGAAAGGCACTTCAAGGTCAATGCTCTCAAGGTGAAGGGAAGACCCCAGGGTCTCTAAAGTGCTTTGTGTGGACACATCCCATAGTTCCTGCAGAACTGGAAAGCTGTGGCTCACAGTGGCCCTGGCCTGTTCAGGGGAAGCAAATGATCCAACAGTCTCTGCAGTTGCTGACTGGTTACACTCCAGGAGCGACAGGGGAACTCTGGTCTTAGTCGTTGTCATTGCACAGCCAATTAGACACCCAGGTGGCATAGGAGGTAGGGAAGCTAAGAGAATGGCATCTTCAGATCTGTTCTTCATTGAATCACCCACTTCAGATGTCTTTAGTGTAAGAATCAGGGCCCTTCCTCTGGTTAAAAGTCCTATTAGCACAAGGGCAAAGGTCAGAGTAGTTGTATGAGCTTTTTTCTTCTATGAATATGTTTTTGAAGTGGGCATTGTTGAATAATAGTGATACTAGTAATCCCAATGTCACATCAATTCACCTGTTGCTTTGCTTATCCAATGAAGACTGACTCATCAGTTTAAATGGTGCTGTGTTTAAAGCATGTGGCCCATCCAAAGAGGATAAACCTGGATAAATCTAGGTTTTCATGAGACAATTCCTATTTTAGTGTCCATCTCTCATTTTATTCCTGTTTCTAACAACAAAAATTATGTTTTCATAAAGGACTGTAATAAATATATGAGGATAAAAATGAGCCCCAAACTACCAACAAACTGAGAAGATTTACTTCTGCTAGCAAAGAAACCAATCAGCTGAAAGGGACCTGAATTAAATAATGGAGGAACAAGGTATGTTATCGGAATCCAAACCCCACTAACGAACAGTCCCACCAGAATATGTAAATTGTATGAAATGCTTGACAACTCAGGGGGGTTATTCAGCCAGTTTGTCCCAGAAAATGTCTGACAGGTGTTCTAATCAGGAGAGTTCAAACTCTTATCAGATGGGTTTCAATTCAGTCCAGTTATGAAAAATAATAAATGAATATCTACTACATGTCAATTTCAGAAGGGATTTAAAAAGTCACTCTTTGCTCTGGAAGACTAAGAAGTATGTCATCTCTGGTCTGTTCACAGGTTCCTAACCAACAACTGGCCTATAGTGAAGCAATCAATATATTCATTTATATAAAAGAATGGATTCATCCCCTTTCTTCCAAGGATAGAAAACATAGTCTTAAGAGCCAGATTGCACTCTGGAGCCCAGAAAATGCTCTATCATACCTGTTTGTTTCACACACCCCCAGGAGGTAGGCAGGAAAAATATCATTAGCTTTGACTGCCTGGCGAAACAACTAATTGTTGGAGAGTTTAAGCAATTTACCCAAAGCCGGAAAGGGAGGAAAGAGCAAGACAGGGAACGTTCCTTTCCCGACAGTTAGGGCTACATACTCAGGCCCTGTTCTATCTCCATGGTTTTCCGTTTAACTCACCTGGTAGGAAACACTGGCATGAGCCATGCTCCCCCCTTCATCCCTATAGAGATACTTCCTTCCGAAGATCGCTGTCACGTCCCACTGCGCTTTGCAGGCAGGAACTGACATTTGTTCAGTCCTGGTTATGTGACAATCGCAGTGGTAGATTTTACATGGGTTAGCTTACTTAAGCCCCCTAATTACTCCCTAATATTCGTATCATTTCCCATTTGAGGTATCAGATAAGGGAAAATTAAATAATTTGCCCAAGGTCAGAGTTGGTGAGTGGGAGAGCAGGGATTTCAACAATCACAGTCTTATTTCAAAGCACATTCTCTTTACTTTATTACACACTGCCTCCAAGAAAGGAAAATTAGCTACTCTCCACAAATTATCTGGGGACTTTTGCCCTAAGAAATAACCGAGCATGATTGCAGTGAACCTCTCTAATAAGAAGTAACCCTGGTTTCCTTTGATCAGAAAGAATGCTCAGAACTGCGTGGTGTTTACAAAGCCTTGCTGCAGGAATTGCTTTCTTTCTGCTGAGATGTGAAACCACAAACTAGTTGCTTTGGGTAATTAAAGATCCTTTACACCATCTGAATGTGTCAACAGCAAGTGTCCTGGGTAAATTTCAAGTAAGCAGTTACATTCTGCCAATCTGAAATGCTTTTCTAATTTCACCCCCCTACCCTATCCACTTACTGTACTTTAGTGTGGCAGAAGATAATTCTAAAATAACCAAGACCACACAGACAGTTATCCCAACTAAAAATAAGAAAAATGGGCATTCTTTCAAGGAATGTGTCAGGTTCTTCTGTATCACTGGATAAAAGTCAGCATACAAAAACGTAGGGGGTCCACGTTTCCCCTTACATACTAGACATTCAATGGCTAAATTCAAGCAACTGGAAATGATAGCTGATTATATCTTCTTTCCTATTTCATTTTTTACCTGCTGCCATGTGTGTAAATCAATTTATTCATCTTAGAAGAACTTTGCACTCTTTAAAGGAAAAAAAAGTCTGTTGAAATATTACATTTATAGCTACAGACGACCTAATGCCAAAGATATTTTTAAAAGAGCTCCAGTCTAGAAAATAAAGTGTCATCCTAAAATCTATCACGCCGGCTTTATTATAACAAGCCATGTTATGTCTCAAAGGGGGAGAAAAATCTCAACAAGAATCCATAATTTGCAGGCTATTTTTCTCATAGACCACAGCATGAAAGAGTTCCCTGCAGTAGATCATTTTAAAATTTATTGGCAAACCAGTTGGAAACGTAAATTGTACAAGTAGATAAAAGAATACATGATATTTTGTAAATTAATTTCCCAAGCAAAAGCCCTCAAAAAATTTGCTTTTATAACTAATCCTTCTCACTTAGGAATATGGTACATAATCATGCAATTTATAAACTAATGGTGTAGCTAATAATTCTGTAATTGCTAGGAAAGCAAATGAACCAATTGTTAATCCTATCTAAAAGCATTTGAAGTGGTTTTATAGCACATCTCCCACTCCCGTGCAATACGCCCACACCACACATACACACGTATACATACACAATTGATCTTACTTCCGAAAGTAGTTTTGGAGCTATGCCTCAGAATATTGCTAAATGTAAAGGCAGAAAAACTGCATAGGAATGCATGTCTATTTCATTTTCACAGACTCCAAATGTTTCTTATGCCTTTATTCCCTAAAAATTATTCACACAATTCGTATTTATCAAACTGTCAAAAAACAAAAGTTATTTAGTAGGTCACTTTGAAAAGTCAGCTGTTTTCTCCAGGTCAAGTGTATCAGTTCTTTATACTGGTCACCTAGAACCTCATAATCTTCCTGTTTAGTTAAAGGTACAGAGGCCACAGCCACATTCAAGTTAAAAGAAAAAGGAGATTATTGGGCAGTGAAATTGAAACCATTCTTCAAGAGGGGAAGATGCTGAAGATCATCCCCAGATTTAATCGTGGAATCATTTTAGATCAATCTTCATCTTAATTCTCTGTCTCTTTCTAGATGTCCCTAAACCTGGCAGTTGGTTAGAATTATACCCTACTTCCGAAACTGGAACACCAGCATGCTTAGTCTATAGTTAGAAGAGATTAAAGTCAAGAAGTTGAAGAGACTTAGAGCAGAGTTGACCCTAGAATGCAAGTCTATAGATTTCCAAGTTGATTCTCATGTTGCTACACATCAAACGGTATCCTTCTCTTATTTACCTACAAAATCTAAATTCTCTGAGTATAGATCTGCTCAGTCCAGTATTAACTGTCTTAGCAACATTTATCTTGACCATGACCCGGCTTGGAGACTATTCCCAACGAATGCTTCGCCAACTGCCCTCCTGCTTTGCCTAGCATCCCCAAGACAATCCCAACCGAACTTTCTCACATTATCTTTCATTGCTTCCCCAAATGAACCTTATATATCTGTCCATGACCATATCTTACAACATGCAATATAAAGCTCATTATCCTTTAGGAAATTAATTTTGTGTTTTTATATCCCTGAAAATGAGGTAATGAGAAGTTCATGAGAACTTATAAGAAACACTTGCCAGGGGCTCAACTATCGTTCGGTTCCCCAGTCATTCCCCAGCTAAGAATAGTCCACAGTTTCTCTGTTACTGTGAAGGTTTTGACAGCTACACAGTCATTGTAAAAATATGCTCTGGTCTCTGAAGTAATCCATCTCATTAAAACCTGACCTCTGACAAAAAAAAGGGGGGGAGACAGGTAAAGAGTTAAATATTTTACATGTTTTTCATGGCAAATATTACACAAAATGGCAATGCAGCAAGGATTTTAGAAGATATATAAGGCTTTATACAGAGAAAAGGAGATCAATAAGTATAAGATCATTATAAGTACGTGTATAGGTTGCTAAGATGTCTAACAAATTGACCACAAATGCTTTTCAAAGGCCACCTCATGTGGGGACAATGAAACTCACAGGACAGCTCATTTTCCTATTGATGAAGCTAAGTATTGATTAGGATAAATTTAAAATTTTCCCCTGTGTAATACACTATTTTATGGAAATTGGCTACCATCTTAGAAGAAGTAATGGTGCGATAGTTTTCTTGGATTTCTGCTTATTATAGGAGAAAGCAAAGAGGAGACACCAGCATGAATAAACCCTGGCTTTGTCCCATGGATTCTTCATGTAGTATTTTGCTTAATTCTCACAACAACTTCATTGGCTGAGTAGTATTATCCTCATTTGATGGAGGATGTTGGTAACGATGGAAGAGATTAAGTATCTTGCTCTCTGTCACATGATTGGTAAATAGACAAACTAGTATATTTATATACACACATACACAGTTCTACTTAGTCCAACATCTACATATAACTTTTCAAACTTCTCAAAGGAGCTAGAAAGAGAAGAATAAGAAATTTGAAAATGTTCTAGAATTAATCCACAGTGAAATATTTATTACCATAAATTCAAATAGGTTGTATACTGTACTTCAATATTATCACATTATTGGAAAGTAGTATATTCTGCAAGAAAAAAATGACTTACTAGAGTATTTCAAATATGAGATTTCCAAATAATTGTATTTCCAGCATTTATACCGAAAATGATACTATCCCATTCATTCTTTCAGTCTGATACAGAATCTCCTAGATAATGTTTTATTTATAATTTCAGGACTTTATCAGTCAAACCCATACAGAACTTAAGGTCAGATATCTTCAAGCTATTCCATACCCAGTAGGTTGGAAACCAAGAAAGATTATTAAACCTAGTTTTATTATATTTGAGGGGAAAAAAATCTATAGGATACAATGCATTTATTCTCATGAACTCCCACTATTATGAAAGAGAAATCACCAGCCGATTAAGAATGTGGGAAGAGTGCAGAATTTCCCATTTACACTTTATACAAATTGGCTTCAACATCTTCCACAATGGTAAGCAGCCCATGATGCAGTCATATCTGACACTGGACCTACTGGTAACAGGGATCATAGTCAAGGGAAGATGTATATGAAGTAGAGAAAAGCAAGGAAGAAACATAACACATAAAAGAAGTTGTAATCCATGAGGATGAACTGGACACTTGTTCAGTCTCCAGCAACATCCTGGCATCCAACTCTAATTATGCACATTTTCACAGAGCTGCCGCGGAGCCTGAAGATATACCAGGATGCAAGGAAAATGAACATCTAACTACTTCCCCACAGGGCACCCCTGGCTGCTGGGGTTTAAGCATGTAATGCAGTATTGTTATTTAGAAGCACAACTTAAGACAGCATGTTTATAGAACTTCTATACCTCACATGATGAACTCTATACCCAAGAAATAGAAAATCCCCATTCCCCCCCCCCCAGCTTCTGGAAACCACCACATTACTTTCTCTTCCTATGAGTGTGCCTATTTCAGATACTTTATGTAAATGGAATCATGAAGGATTTGGCCTGGAACTGGCTTATGTTGTAGGGCATAATGTCTTCAAGAGTCACCCATACTGTAGTATATGATGTGATGTTTTTCTTTTTATGGCTGAATAACATTCATTCCATGGTATACACACACACACCACAATGGCATGATGGTGTGTGTGTGTGTGTGTCTATCAGGTTTTCTTGATCAATTTGTCCGAAGTGGGGTAATTTATGAAAAAAAAAAAAAAGAATTTACTTTTTACACAAAGAGAGGCAGAGAAGTCCAAGGTTGTAGGGCTGCATGTGGTGAGAACCTTCGTACTGATGTGACACTCTGCAGAGTCCAGATGGTGCAGGGAAACAAGGCGAAGCATCCTAGCTCAGGTCTCACCTCTGCTTCTTAGAGCTACCAGTCTCACTCCTATGGTAGGCCATAAATCCCCTAACCTATTAAGCACTCATGGCCTAATCACCTTTTAAAAGTCCCAGGCTTCAATACTGCCACACTGAGGATTAAGTTCAATGTGATTTTTGTCACCTGCAAATATTCAAACCATAGTACCATTCATTCATTGATGGACATTGACATTGTTTCTTGGTTACTGTGAATAATACTGCAGCTAATACGGGGGTACAAACATCTCTTCAAGATCCTAATGTTAACTCTGTGTAGTTCTAGCAAAGAGCAGGTGCCCAATAAATATTAATCAAATCAAGGAACTACTTAATTAATCAAATCTACAGGGTCAACTCTTTTACTTTCATCTTTACCTAGAATGCCTCTAGCCAGTCTCAGGTTTGGACAATATAGAATTTTAGAGACATGGTCAACTAATTTATTTTATTATTGAAGAAACAGAGATCACTGGTAAATTGTTTAAGATTAAAAACCATTGGTGGTGGGGCTCGGCGCCTGTGGCTCAATCGGCTAAGGCGCCAGCCACCTACACCTAAGGTGGCAGGTTCGAATCCCCAGCCCGGGCCCGCCAAACAACAATGATGGCTGCAACCAAAAAATGGCCGGGTGTTGTGGCGGGCGCCTATGGTCCCAGCTACTTGGGAGGCAGAGGCAGGAGACTCGCTTGAGCCCAGGAGTTGGAGGTTGCT
>CAUYQV010194866.1:0-16071 GCA_963574575.1 Galagoides demidoff
GCGTTGTGGCGGGCGCCTGTGGTCCCAGTTACTTGGGAGGTGGAGGCAGGAGACTCGCTTGAGCCCAGGAGTTGGAGGTTGCTATGAGCTGTGATGCCATGGCACTCTACCCAGGGGGATAGCTTGAGGCTCTGTCTCAAAAAACAAAACAAAACAAAACAAAGAAAGATTTGGACCTGGGAGGAGCTGTCAGGTAGCAGCTGGAAGTGCAAGTAGGGGCTGGGGTGAGAAGCTGGCTGGGGCAGGGGTGAGGGTGAAGGAAGCCCCAGGCTGTGAGCGCATTAAGAAGAGCAGAGAAGGGCCTGCAGCTGCTGCCGCTGCCCACTGTGTCTTCAAGGGAAGGTGGCAGTGTGGAGGCCCAAGGGAGTGTGGGGAAGGCGCAGGAAGAAGTTGAGCACGGAAGGGACTAGGAATGTCTCACTGTTTCAAGTACACCCAAGTCCAGCAAGATGAGGATGGAAAAGTTACCACCGGTGGCCTTGTGCAGGTGGGTCTGGTGAAGTCATGGAGTAAAGGGAAACCTGACAGAGCACAGAGAGAAACAGGGGCTGCTCAAGGTGGGGAAGCTGGGGAGAGGGTGTGGAGTCCTGAGGGTGGAGAAATCCTACTAGCTTTGACTTTCACTGGAATAACTCAGCAGACTGGGTGAGTCTGAGAGCAGGGAGGGAATGGTGGGTGGCCAAGCAGACAGGCTGATGGGGTCTGGTGCAGATGGACCCGGGTGAGGTCCCAGGAAAGGACAAGAGGCAGCAGGAGCAGCAGCAGGTGGTGCACAGGCCCCTGAGGGCGGAATCAGCTGACCACCGCCCTCCCAGGAAAATAGAAGCAAGGCCATTATTCCTGGGTGTGAGCGCTGCTGGGCAGCTGAAGGGGTGGTGTGGTGGAGCCCTGCGAGTATGAGAATGGCAGGGACTGCAGGGGGACTAACTGCCAGGGCCCGGCGGCCCCATCTGCAGATGCTGGCGTCACCAGTTTGCAATGCCATCCCCAGTCTCTCCCAGGGCAATCAGCGGGTAAGTGGGGGAGCTGACCAACCCGCCAGATCCTTGAGGGTGCGTTCAAGGGGGAGCTTCAAAGACAGGGCCATGGCGTTCCAGAGGGACAGGGCAGGAAGGGCGGGGACAGAGGTGGGACGGCGGACTGTAGCTCCGGTTAGGGCAGAACTGCAGGAGTCAGGGTGCAGACGGCACCGCGGGGAGCCGGTGTGGGTGTGGGTGTGCAAGGCCGGGTCGGAAGGGGTCGGAAAGCTCGCCGGTGAGCATGACCCGCGACGACCCGGCCGTCACTGCTGTCTGCGGGATGCAGTCCGCTGTGGTCTGGGAGCTGAGACCCGAGGAGGCGGCAAGGGTCGGATGCGGAGTCGAACCCCCACCCTCCCCGAGCTGCAGCTGCGGAGGGGTGCGTGCCTCGGTCGAGCCCTTCCTTGTCAGTCATGTCCCTGTGGGCTCGTCTGCACAAAGTCCCTTCGGTGAGGAGGGAAGCCAGGCTACCGGCCGTAGCTCCTCACTCCGGGGCTGTCACCCGGAACGCCCTTTTCTGTCTGTTTAGCCCAGTCCACACTTAGGCGTCGTGTGCGGCTCAGTTCGCGGGGAAATGGCTTCACTCACTCTTGGGTTCAGAGGGACACTGGAAACGCGGTGCCCAGATCTCGTCACACACCCTGGGTTTTTGAAGAAAGGGAAGAAAACAAAAATACCCACCAGAAATGCCCGGACCCTCCGGAGAGCTGGGCTTAGCATTCGCGGCCGAGGCCGGCTGGGAGGTCCGCCTGGGCCCGCGCCGCCTCCCCCTCTCCGCCCCGCGGTGCCCTCCCCGGGCACACACGCTCCTTTCCAGAGCGCCTCCCGGGCACTGCAGGCTGATTCATGCCCAGAGCTAGCGGCAGAAATTCTGGAACTTTGGGAGCTCCCCAGCACAGCGCAGGAGAGCTGCGTGGTGTCCGGGTGGGATGGAGAGCAGACCCAGGGTGCGGCCTCGTCAGGTCGGGTGGCTACCAGATCCTGGGCACAGACCGCGCACCAGGAGCCGGGAGTCCGGGCTGTTGCTGCAGCGGGAGGCACCTGGGTGTTCCGCAGCCCCACAGGGCTGTCATCAGCTGCCAGGCAGGGGACAGTCTGTCTACTCACCCTCACCCCTTGGGACAGAAGTGTGACTTGGAATAGGGCAAGAAAAAGGAAGCATTGTGGTAAAATAGTGTAACATGAAGTTTACCATCTTAACCATTTTTAAGTGTACAGTTCAGTCGCACTAAGTACGTTGAACGCGGTTGTGCAACCACTGCCACCATCCATCCACAGAACTCTTTTCACTCTTGGAACACTGAAACTAGACCCATTCAACAGTTCCCGTATTCCTCTTCCCCACGGCCACCACTCATCTTTCTACGCACTTGACTACTCTTAAGTATCTCATAGGTGGAATCGAAGGCTCACTATCCTCCTGGAGTGGCTTATTCTACTTCCGTCTGCCTAACGTCCTCCACGTGGCAGCACGTGTCAGTCTCCTTCCTTTCTGAGGCTGAATAATATTTCCTTTTATGTCTGTGCTACAATTTGCTTATCCATTCATCTATTCATGGAGACTTGTATTTACCTTTTTGCTATTGTGAAATAAGGCTGCTATGAACAAAGGTGCACAAATACCTGTTTGAGACCCTGCTTCCAATTCCTTTGAATATACACACACCTAGAATGGAGTTGTTGGATCAAAAGCTAATTCTGTGTTTAATATTTTGGGAAACTGCTATACTGTTTTCTATAGCCACAGTTGTATGATTTTTTTTAAGTGGCATATTTTCAGCACATTTTAAATTTATTTATTTATTTTTTGTTTTTTAGGCAGAGGGTCACTCTGGTGTCCTGACTTGAGTGCTCTGTTTTCATAGCTCACAGCAATCTCAAGTTCTTGGGCTCAAGCAATCCTCTTGACACAGTTTTTTTTCTATTTTTAGTAGAAAGTCCTGCTATTAACTCAGGCTGATATTGAACTCCTGAGCTCAAGCAATCCACCTGCCGTGGCCTCTCAGAGTGCTAGGATTACAGGCAGGAGTCACCACGCCTGACCTTTTAGCATGTTTTTAAAGGTAATAGTGGACCAAATGGTTCTTAAGACTATGATGAAGAGATGCAAGACTCTAGGAAGATGCCAGGAAGTGCTGGTCTTTTTCCTTCTTGCTTTAGATCTGTCCCAGGCCTCTGTCCCTGCTGACAGCCCCTGGCTTGCTTTCCATCTGGAAGCTAGGAAGGGGCTATGTTACCCAGCACTGCGACACCCAGTGTACTCTTTCCTATCATGTTTGCTCATCTTCTTTTCCTAAAATAATTTCCACATAGGTCTTCCTCTCTAAATAGCTCCCACACTGAGTTTCTTGCTTCGTGTCCGGGGAGCAGGGGTGTGGCCTAGGAGGATGCAGAAGCAGTGTCTATAGAGCATCACTCAAGGAGCAGGAAGGATCACAAACTGCCAGAAGTTTGGAGGGCTCCACCCCTCAAGGCCCTGGGCCCCATTTTACAGATATGAAAACAAAGACTGCTGCAAGGCCAAGAATCTGGAGAAGGCGGGCCCCAGGGAAGCTAAACCCCAAAGGGCTCACCTATTCTGGAGAGCAGCTTCAGCACCCTTGAGTTGCCAGGGCTCTGTGGCCACATGCTGGCACTGAGAGCTGCCTCTGCGTGTGGACATCTCCATATTTCACATTTTTCATCCATGCGTCTTAGATGACCCTATGGCCTGGCTTTCCCTACTGAGGCACACTGGGAAGTTTGTTCAGCATTTATCTACTTATGTGTTGAAAGAGGTGGTGGGGGGACAAGATTAGGAAACCTTTAAACACAGCTTCAAGGAGGATGATCTCAACTTTATTCAAACTGCACCCTTAGACGCCTGGCGGTATAAAGGTCTTGCCAATTCCTATTACAGCACACATTGCAACATGCAGCTCTTCTCGTAAATGTCTTCTCAAGGTCACTGCAGCCTCGCAGATCCCTCTCCCTCTTGACCTTTTGCCAGTGCCCAGCTGTGAATCAGCAGAGCAGTCTGCTCTCCCCTCCTGCTCACCTGCAGCCGAGGGCTGGCCAAGAAGACCGGAGGGTTCTGCTACTGGCTTTATGACCAGTCTGTGGTTTTGTGCTCCACTGCACACAGGGCTCTGCCTGGCTGCCTCTTCTTCCTCAGGTAATGGCCATTCCACCTGCTACCCTTCTCACCCAGGTCTCTCCCCACTCCCTTCTCAGCCCCTGCTCACACATGTGTCCTACTATATGTTGAAAGAGAATTCCTTCAGCTTCCTGCCCCAGGCCCACAGATGCCCTTCTGTGCTGTTCTTAGGTCTCTGAAGCAAAAGCGCCACCCTTTCACCCAGGGATGTCTTCCCTCTTGGATCTCACACTGTCATCTTCTTTCTCTTAGATACTTTGTTCTTTCCTTATTTAACTTCTTGCTTTCCTGAGTCCTCAGTGTTTCCTCCTCTGCAGTTGCAGTTTTTGCACATGCACAAGCTTAAAACATCAACAGCAGCAAAAAAAAAAAAAAAAAAAAAAAAAAAAAAAAAGAAAGAAAGAAAGAAAGAGAAAGAAAACAAAAATATCCTTGCTCCAAAGACCACCCACAGCTGAGCTTCTGTGGAGATAAACTGGCCGGCATCATTCCCCTTTCTGCCCCCTTTAGTCCCTGCAATCTGTCTCTTCTTTCCCAAACTCCACTTTCCTGCAGGTGGCAGGCAGTCCCACCTCTTCTGGAATCTGATGGTGTGAACTTCCTGTTCTTCTGTGGCCAACCGGGAGCTGCCCAGCCTAGTGGAAAGAGCACGTGCCTTGAGGTAAGTTTGAATTGCAGCTCCCCTGGGTAAGAGCTGTGTCATTTGGGATTAATCACTTACCAGCTCTGGGACTCACTTTCTCGTCTACAAAATGGGGATGAGAGCAACTAACTGAACAGTCTTTGGGAAGACCGACTCGGTGTTCCTAGTGAAGTGTCGAACCCAGAAAGGTCTTTGCTGGTTATCATGGCTGTGATACTTGTGGGTCCTCAGTCCCTGCTTCACTTTCTCTTTCTTGCAGCATTTTCTCTGCAACCAGATCTTCTTTCTCTGTGCTCACCCTGTATATACTTTTAACCTACAATCTCTGAAGGAAATATGTGAGCCACATGGCTGGTCTCTGCTAACTTCTCAGATGCTCTTTCTGAGTAACTCACACTATAACTTTTTTTTTTTTTTTAAAACCATGAACCCTGCTCCCTCTGCCTATTCCTGGGCTCGATCAGTGACATCCCTTGGGTCAGTGACACCTCCTTGAGTCAATGACACCCCCTTAGCTCTCTCACACAGGGTTCATGCTTAATGCTCAGCTCCTTAACCCCCATCATGGAAGGACTTTGGAATTCACTCTCATTTCTTGCAGTGTTGTCCATTAAAGGAGAATGAATTTCTCTAGTTATATCGGTAGTTCCTTAGTTTAATGTTCTTCAAGATCTTGGCCTTCACATGGGGAGTCATTTCTCTGAGCTCCTCCTCTTCCCTGCCCAGAGAATCCCTGCCTTCCCCCTCCTCTGCCATCCCTGCTTGATGTCCTTCTGCTGTGAAGCCTTCCCAGAAACACAGCCCCATGGCACATGGGTCACAGCCAGTGCGTCTCCAGCACAGGAGTCACGCTCATCATCTCTGTAGGGCTTTTATTCCCAGCACACCCGCCAGCATTTACTAGGTGTTTATGGAGTGGCTCAGGGTCTAGGAAAATGTGCATTTATCTCAAACTACATTGAGTAAAGTAAAAATTAGAGTCAATAAAACACGTTTGTGGGTTTTGACCTGTGATATTGTAAGCATCTCAGTTGTTGGTCAGGATTAAAATGGAAGCACTGTTTTGGTAATGTCCTGGGCCACCGCTGATAAGTTTGCCTGAACAGACTGAGTGAACGAGGGGAGAAGCCAGGGTAGCCACGGGCCCCTGGCTGGCAGGGTCATGTAGGACCCTGGCACTTTGGGGCACATGACGAGATGCCAGGACATTCCCTGAGACTCCAGTCTTTGCCTACTCTGCTTCTCCAGAACAACCTCTCCTCTGCCCCATCCCGTCTCCCAGCCCAGTCTGCCTGGGCCCCCATGTTCCTGAGACACCTTCTCTTTCCACCAACTTGCTCTCCACCTGCAGGAAGCTTCCTGCCCACTGAATGGTTAATGTGAGCAATGGAGACGAAGAGTGGGGCTGGGAGGAAGGTAGGGAGGGCCTGTGTTCTGCATCCACACTGACTTTGCTCTGGGTCCCAGAATGTGGGTCCTTGGGTCCCAGAATGTGGACTTGCCTTCACTCTCTCCTCTTGTTCTCATCCCCAGCCCCTCAGCCACTCCCTGGGTTTTACCTTTGGCACCCTTGACCTCTCTTTAGCAATTTAAACAGTAAGACAGTACTGGCAGGAGAATTATTCCAAAGAAATTTTTAAGTAAATACCCTGACTATGGTACCATGAACTATCTCATTCCCTGAAGGACATAATTTGATCACCATATGAGGACACCATTACTGCTAAATGACAGTGGAACACCGGGGAAGTCAGTGTGGCAGTGAAGGTGTGTGGGAAGTGCTTGTAGTGGTTAAAATCCATGCAGGAAGCAGGGGGCAGGTTAGCAAAGGATGCAGCAAGAAAAAGGCATAGTCCCTTGGGCAGTGCCTGTGGCTCAAAGGAGTAGGGTGTCAGCCCCATATGCCAGAGGTGGTGGGTTCAAACCCAGCCCTGGCCAAAAACTGCAAGAAAAAAAAAATAAGAAAAGAAAAAGGCATAGTCCCATCAACGCAGAGCCATCAGTCTGCTGATTTATTTATTTATATATGTTTCCGAATATTACAGGGGTACACATGCTTTGGTTACATGAATCGCTTTTGTACAGTTTGAGTCAAGGTTATAAGTGTGTCCCTCACCTGGGTAGTGTGCGTTGTACTCATTAGGTGTAAACTGACCTCAGTCTGCTGTTTTTAAAAGGAATTGGGGCCAGGTATGGTGGCTAATACCTGTAATCCTGGCACTCTAGGAGGCCAAGGCAGGTGGCTTGCTTGAGCTCAGGAATTAAAGACCAGAACAGGAGTTATAGACCCCCATCTGTAGTAAAAATAGAAAAATTAGCCAGGCCTGGTGGTGCCCATGTAGTCTTAGCTATTCAGAAGGCTGAGGCAAGAGGATCACTTGAGCCCAGGAGTTGAGGTTGCCTGGTGCTATGATGATGCCGCAGCACTCTAGCCTGGGCAAAAGAGCGAGACTCTGTCTGAAAAACAAAAAAGAAGTTGAAGGAGAGTGGACTGTGCCTTCTCTAAACCCACAGGCATGCACCAGGATAGCTCCTGCATGGAGCTCTGGACGTCCACAGCATCCTTTCTTCCTGAATTTGGGTTTCGTTTCATGGTGCTTTGGCTGAGCAAGTGAAGCAACAGAGGAGAACTTCAGTCTCACTTTTTTTTTCCCCTGCTGGTAGAATTTTCCTCTTTTTTTTATTAAGTCATTTGTACATAGATCATAAATACATTTAGGCCATTATGGAATTCAATGTGTTGATTATTGGTATAAACTGGAGTGCTTACATCCTACTAATCAACATAGCCTTCACCTCATTTACCCAATTACAGCATTAAGACATTTGTATTCTACACCTGATAGATCCAACTTGTACTTGCAATATGCTCCATAGGTGTGGTCCCCCTACCAACCCTCTCTCTATCAATCCACATCCCCTTCCCCTCTCTCTTCCCTTCCTCCTTCATCCTAGGCAATAGTTGTGTTTCATTTTTCGTATGCAAGTGTGAGTGATTGTAAATTGGTATAAAAGAAAATTGCATAAGAAAAAGCTTTGTAATTCAAAGAATGGGAGGGAGCAAGTAACATAAAAATACAGTTATCATCATTTATTGTTTTGTTGCTGTTGTAAAAAGTAAACTTGCATCTTGTGTGCTTCTGGACCATAGAGCCTGGTAGTGTGGGTGTGGGGACTTTGTCTTCTGAATTTTGAGAGTGGGACGCGTTCCACCTGTTTTCCCTGTACAAATAACATAATACCATTCTTCTGGCTGCAGGTATCTGCCACTTACTTTTTACAAATTGAGAGGAAGGATGGAAGTTAAAGATAAGATCCAAGGCAAGAAAATAATTACCTACTAGTTATTAGCAACATTACATGTTATGATAACTACCCATTAATACAAACTACCCCTTAGTTGTTAGAGTAAGAATTAGACATTATTTCATTAAATTCATACACCAAACCTTATAAAGTTGGTATTACTCCTACCATGACACTTCTCCTTAGGTGATGGGACCCCCCACCATGGAGTCACTTAAATTTTAAGTGGTTCTCAACCTTCCTAATGCTGTGACCCTTTAATATAGTTCCTTTTGTTGTGGTGACCCCCAACCATAAAATTATTTTTGTTGCTACTTCATAACTGTAATTTTTGCTACTGTTATGAATCGTAATGTAAATATCTGATATTAGGCAACCCCTGTGAAAGGGTTGTTCGACCCCTAAAGGGGTTACAACTGCTGACTTAAAAGAAGATAAAGAGAACTGCTGACTTAAAAGAAGATAAAAACTTGGATTTATATAATCTGAGAAATCTTATTAGATGTTGGGAATTTTAAGGCTTTGATTTTTTTCTAAATTTATTTTAACAATGTGTATGTATAGCTTATATAATAATAAGGTCATTGGCTTAGTGCCCATAGCTCAGTGATTAGGGCCACATACACTGGGGCTGGCAGGTTCGAACCTGGCCCAGACCTGGTAAATAACAGTGACAACTACAACAAAAAAATAGCCGGACATTGTGGTGGGCCGTATAGTCCCAGCTACTTGGGAAGCTGAGGCAAGAGAATTGCTTAAGCCCAAGAGTTTGAGGTTGCTGTGAGCTATGACACTATGGCACTCTACAGAAGGCTACATAGTGAGACGGTCTCAATAATAATAATAAGGTGATTATTTAAAAAGGAGTAACAGATTTTTAGAAAATTCTTCGTGAAGCACCGGTGAACCAAGTATGGTTTGATGTTTGTTCACATCAGTGAACTCGGCAGGTGCAGAACCCTGCCCTGTGGAGCTCCCTGTGCCAGCACCGAGGGAGACACGGCCAAGAGCACGTGTCATAGAGCGCACCTTCCTGGGATAGGAGAAGCCAGTGGTAGAAAGAAAAGGTAGGGCAGAGTGAGGGGGTTGGCAGTGCTGGGTGGGGTGGGAGCTGGATCTGCAGCATCCTCACAGGGCCAGAGGAGGGAGTTGGTCCTGGGCATGTTCCAGGTCGGGGAGGCAGCTCTGCAAAGGCCCTGAGGAGGGACCAGGACTAGGGTGTTCTGGGCGCAGCAGGAGGCCGGGGTGCTGGAGCAGAGTGAGTGGGAAGGAAGGGAGGTGAGTTTGGAGAGGCCATGGCAGGTCCAAAGGAAATAACAACATTTCCTGGGTTTAGAAGTGTAAGGAAAGTTTCCTTCTTTTCTTCTTGTCTACCTGGTTTATTCTAAATGTGTTTCCTCTGCAGTTAAAACATACCACCCCATGCGAAATAATACCTAGACCCCACTACCTCATTAGCATTGCTAGAGCTGACATAACATAGCACGACAAGTGGGTAGCCTGAAAGAAATTCAACGTTGAACGTTTCTGTAGGTGAGAAGTGCAGAATCACGTGCGGGCCGTGCTCCCTCCAAGACATGCAGGAGGCGTCCTCCTGGTGTTCCTCAGCTGCGGCTGCTTCACTCTAGTCCCTGCCTCTGTCATCACACAGCGTCCTCTCTGTGTGTCTGTGTCTAAACCTGGCCATCTCCTTTCTCCTTATAAAGACACCAAACATGTTGAATTAAGGGCCCACCCTATGCCAGTGTGACCTCATCTAAATAATCACCCCTGTGACAACCTGATTTCTCCAAATACTATCATACTCTGTGGTACGAGGAGTCCCCCTCACCTTTTAGGGGGACACAATTCAACCCATCCCAGCTATTTTAAATAATAAACAATATTTTAAAGTAAATAATATTTAATTTTACTTTTTTTTTTTTCAGAGATAGGGTTCTTACTCTGTTTCCCAGGCTAGAGGGCAGTGGTGTGATCATAGCTCACTGCAGCCTCCAACTCAGGTGATCAAGCGATCCTCCTGCCTTGGCCTCCCAAAGTGCTGGGACTACAGGTGTGAACCACTATGCCTGGCTGAAAATAGATATTATTATTCCCATCTTATAAGTGGAGAAACAGGCTCAGAAAGTTCAAATGACTTGCCCAAGGTTGGAGTCAGCAGTGAAACCAGCCAGATCCCTGTGACCCTCTGGCTATGAGACCAGGGCGGAGCTGATGGGGACCTGCCCTTGCTGCACGTGGGAACTGCACACACAGGCACTGCAGTCGTTGTCCATGTTGCTTCCTCCAAGACAGCCCAACTTTGACACTCCATCCCAGCATTCCTATCAAAGGGAAAACAGGGGTCCCTCCATAAGCCACTCCCCCTTTCATATTTCATCCCATAGCCTGACAAATAGAGGAAACAGATGCGTTTTCCCTCTTTTAGGAATCTTCCCACGCAAATAATACTGTCATTTCTGTGGTGTGTAGAACATTCTATGACAGAGCCACATGGTTATTGTTCTATACAGCATGGGGGGGGGAATATATGTATATGACTGTCTGAACCTATGGGCTTATTGCAATAAAACTAGGGGATTTTGAAAGCATTTAATGTATTTTGTTTTCCCATTATATTGAAAGATTCCTTCTATGAAGGTGTCTGGCCATTGAGAGTCTGAATCAGCCCTACAGACTTATTTTAGGCACAGGCTTAAGAGATGCCTCGAGAAAAGGAAAGATGCACCAAAAGAGAGCAGAACACTTCCCTGTGCCCCATGGGGGTGCGTGATGAAGAGTGATGTTCCTGTGCTAGGCCAAAGGTGGGTGAAGTGACCCGAGGCAGTAGTGACCCAATCCAGTGCATCCTGGATGTAAGCGCTCAAAGCTAAGTGTTAAGTCCAGGAGGTGAGACAAAGCTGGTGTAGGAAATAATGTGCTAAGGTCAAACCCAGAGAGATTAGAGCCTGAGAAAGGTGAGGGGGCCGGACGGTGGGCTGGGGAGGGCTGTTGGTCCACAGCTCTGGGGGTGCCATGTGGGAGTGTGAAGGGAAGGGGTTGGCTGAGACCCGGCAGCCACCACCTGCTTTTCTTCAGCAAACCTCCAGCCATGCTGTTGGTTATATCTTCTAGTAATTTCCCTTCTAGGTCCCTTCTTTTTACCTCTGTTCTAAATGTGTTTTTATCCCCCGTAAGCTTCTGGCCATCTCTTTGTACTTAACAGCAGATGGCTTTCGAAGCATATGTTCTTCTTAGTATAAAAAAGAAAAAAAATTTTAAAAGCTGCCTCTCTTCTAAAGGTCCCCCTGCTCACTCTGTTAAGATTGATTTCCTTTGATCCTGAAAGTGTGTGGAAATGGCAAGGCCTTCATCATATTCTTCTACCCATTTAAAATGACCCATAGTCTTTGTCTGATGTCTCCACCCCTCAGTGCCACTCCCCAGGACACAGCTGGGTCCTGAAGGTCTGGCTGGGTTTGGGAGTCTGGTAAGCACAGGCTGGTGCACTGGACCTTTGGTTCCCTGGCTGGCACCTGTAACTGCAGGTAAATAGCTGCCACTCCTGCTACTCCTGCAGCTGTGCAGTTAGACCACAGGGGTCAGGCCCGTCAGGGGTCGCTGGCTCCAAGTACTTCCCTGCTCAAAACATTCGGGGAAACACGAGGCTTTTTCCAAGAAAGCCCAAAAAGTGACAAATATTAGACCTTAGAGACCTGTTTAATCCCTCTTATTGCTCTGGAATGGGGAGAAAATCCTTCTTTACTGGAAGTGGGAAATTATTGAACAATGAGAAGTAATGAGTCCTTTGATTCTAACACACTTTAAAAATATTGAGGTGAAATTTGCATAGCATAAAATTGCCCATTTTAAAGTGAAAGATTCATTGGCGTTTGCTGCACTCACAGTGTTGTGAAACCATCACCTCTGTCTCATTTGAAAACATCTTCAGCCCCCAAAATAAAACTCTGTACCCATTAAGGAATTACTCCCCCATTTCTCTCTCCCCTCAGTCCCTGGCAACTACCAGCTTCCTTTCTGTCTATTCTAGGTATTTTGGGTTTCCTATTCTAGGTATTTGGTATAAATGGAATCATATCACATGTGCTCTTTGTGAGTGGTGAAATAGCGGTCTCCAGCATTTTTGGCACAAGGGGTCTGTTTCAGGGAAGACAATTTTTTCGCTGGGGGGAGGAGGCAAAGGGGATCTGACAGGAGGCAGAGAGCGGATGGTGATGGATAAGAGTGGCCATAACACAGATGAAGCTTCCCTTGCCAGCCAGCCCACTCACGACTGTGCAGCCCAGTCCCTAACAGGCCATGGACAGATACTGGTCTACGGCCTGGGAGTTGGGCACCACAGTGGTAAAGAAAAAACAAACAAACAAAAAACAAAAAAAACCCCACTTATTTTTCATTACAAATCAGTTATCTTTTCAGTATTCTCTTATCATTATGCCAGGATAACCAGGGTACTATGGGAGTGTTAACAGCTTTCTAATTACCGTGTTTCCCTGAAAATAAGACCTACCCCCAAAATAAACCCTAGCAGGATTTCTATGCATTTGTTAAATAGAAGCCCTACCCCGATAATAAGACCTAGTGATGGGCGTGGCTATGCAGCATATCTGCATAGCCACACCCTGCATTTCAGGTGGAGAGGAAGACATCCCCTGAAAATAAGCCCTAGTGTGTCTTCTTGAGAGAAAATAAATATAAGACAAGGTCTTATTTTCAGTGAAACATGGTAGGACCTCCAAGAAGAAAACGCCTTCAAGTAATTACTGATGAGCTTCTCTTCATGAGACAAATAGAAGTCTTGAGTTAAGTTACTCAAAATCTGCAAGGATGTGGAGAATTCTACTTTGCCGACTTCTGTCCTGGGGCTTGATCTCCTGGGACACCTTCCCCCCAGCCCTGACTGACGTCATTGTTCTAGTGGTCTGAACTTCAGTTTATCCCATCATCCAGATGAACCCGTAACTGATATTTTGGCATCAGGATAGCTAGAGATTATATTGCTAGCCTAAGCAACAAAGCATAGTCTCTCCCCGGGGGAGTTAAGTGATACCAGCCATTGAAGATGAAAATTTGAGGAATACTTTACACTGTCCTCTCTGGGGGAGGCTGATCACACCCGTCCCTCCTCCCTTCTCTCCTTGGTGAAATAGAGGCAGCTCGGGGATGCAGACGGCAGAGACTTGAAATGAGATTCCTCTCTCCATCTGCCAGACGAAACCCTAGATGAGTGGCAAAGATGAAACTGGCAGAGAAATGGGAAACTGGATGACAAATGAGGTTGTGAGGGGACCAAAATACTAGTTTAGTTCCTTTGTGGTAGCAAAAGAACCTCCGGGGCTAATCACGCAGGACCAAGGAATTAGCTGGGTGTAGTGCTAGTGGTTCAGCCAGTGCAACCCCTGCCTTCTCTTTTCTGTGAATGTCCTGGGGGTGTAGGAACATGGCTGGGGGACCACAGGCGAATTCAGGATAGACGATGACTTGTCTCCAACAAATGGTGACGGTTACTGTGTACTGGACGAGGTGCTGGGGAGGATGGAATCACCAACTATATGAAAATACCACCTTTAGAATAACTAAAGGGTGTGACATCAAACAGCAGAGATGGGACGGGAAGGGCATTTTTTCTGTGGATTCCCTTCCTCCTTTCTCCTCTCTTCCTAACCCTAACCCTCCATTAACATGTATGGAGATTGTTATGTGCCAGACACCGCTGAGGGCTAAGGATATGAAAGAAGGCCCTGCAGGCCCCTCCTTCCTGTCACCTCCCTGCTGTGTCATGCTGTCCAGCTTATTAACACAGAACCCTCCACAGCTGTGTCTGGTCTGTCTCTTGTGCTGGGAGGCAGCTTCTAAAGGCCAGAGTCCTCCTCGCCTTTGAGACGTAGGGTCGAGCATTGCCCTGGCACATGCGTGGGGCACTGCAGTGGGAACTCAGTTTCACCGAGTTGCATTCAGATGTGTAAACAGATCACTGGATAAAATGTGGTGAGTGATATTTGAGAGACTTTTGCACAGAGTGCTGGGGAGCACCAGGGGCAGAGCAGACAACTGCCAGAGGGAGCCGGAGGCCTCCCAGAAGTGTCACTGGAGCTATCTTGAAAGAAGAGAAGGTGTTTGCCAGACAAACAAGGGGGCACAATCTCCAGAAGTCACACTTATGTGGACACATTTCCTGGGAGGGGACCTTTGATCCTCTAAATCCTGCCCTTGCCTGACTTCAATGTAACTTTAGAAAATAACTGCGTGATTGGCCAGCGGTCAGGAGGCATCTCTTCCAGAAAGCGATAGGCTTGGTTCTTGTAGGAGCAAATGCCAAACACAAAACCCAAATGGAAAACCCCTAAAAACTAAAAAAAAAAAAAGGAATTCCTTATTCCTAAACTGTCTTTTTAAATATTCTTTTCCCTTATTAAAATGAATAAGTTTGTCTTTCTTTTTCTCAATTATCTCAAGTGAAGCCAGGGTTTCACTTCCGTGATCCTGTCACCAGGGCTCCTGTGCTCAGTGGTTAGGGCGCCAGCCGCATGCTCCAGAGCTGGGGGGTTCGAACCTGGCCTGGGCCTGCTAAACAACAATAACAACAAAATAGCCGAGCATTGTAGAGGGCGCCTTTAGTCCCAGCTACGAGGGAGGCTGAGGCAGGAGAATCGCTTGAGCCCAAGAGTTTGAGGTTGCTGTGAGCTGTGACACCACAACACTCTACCAAGGGAGACAAAGTGAGACTCTGTCTCAATTAAAAAAAAAACAAAAACAGGAAGACGTGGCCATCCTTGGGAAGCATTTTTTCTACCTCCCCCAGGAGGTCTGTTCTGCAGCCTTGCTGCCAGCAGTTGGGGAGATTCATCTTCGTGCTTCAGGGGAGGCCTGTGTGAACACTACAGCCACTACTGGGGATGTTATTTCTAAGGGAAGGTGAATTCTGAGTTGTGGAACAACACAAATTAACACCTGATCTACACCATGGAGTTCAACTATATATGAACTCTAAGTACTGATAACAATAAAAACCACAAAAGGCCTTCTTGCACGCTAATCTACCGAAATCCCCTTCTGGGTTCCAGATGGTTAGCACTTGGTTTTACCATACGTCAGACAATTGTGGCTAGAACTGCCAGGTAGGATTTCTTTTTTCTGTCAGTTTTTCTAGAACTATCAGACTGTATATAAATGTGAATGTACTATGGGTTAAAATAAGAGCAGAACTTATCCTGTTGTGGTAAGTTCAAGAATGTATGCTGAGCTGTGTTTCATATTCTAAGCACATCAGGCCCATTCCCCACTAGATTTCAGTTAGAAATCTCTCCAAGCCCGGAGTCACTGAGTAGAGCGTGCATGGTAGGATGTTAAGTAGAAATATACTATGTAAGGAGCTCAGTAACGGGAAGACTTTGGGGAAGAGATGGGTCATGAAGAAAAGTGGCAAAAGGAATTGAGAGGTGACAAGAACGAGGGATGGAGATACGATTCAAGTCTAATGTCTGTCATGAAAATTTCATTTTAAAAGGCTTTGTGGGGCAGGGGGGCGATAACATACATTGTCCTGAACAGAAGAAACCAGGGTCTCTAAGGAAGATATTTTTATTTATTTATTTATTTTTACATATACATGTGTTTATTAGGTTTCCACTTTTTGCCTTCACAAAATTAAAAAGGCTTAAAATTTAATAATAATAACCATGTGTAAGATAAGGACGAGAAACAAAAACCTCGTAAAGAACGAACAAAGATAAATACATTCAGAAAAGAAATCAGACGATTGCTGCATTTAAGCAATAATAATAATGTAAAGAAAGTAACATTCATATTATCAAATAAGAGTTTGTCTATTTTTTTTTTTTTGAGACAGAGCCTCAAGCTATCCCCCTGGGTAGAGTGCCATGGCATCACAGCTCATAGCAACCTCCAACTCCTGGGCTCAAGCGAGTCTCCTGCCTCAGCCTCCCAAGTAGCTGGGACCACAGGCG
>CAUYQV010194877.1:0-28022 GCA_963574575.1 Galagoides demidoff
AAAAAAAAAAAAAGATTAACTAATGGAGGTGACAGTACAAACGAACAAGGAAAGAATAAAAGAGAAATACAAAGGAAGTCATCAAAATATAGCAATAAATGAAGATGAACACAGAGAAAAATAAACAAAATATAAGAATACAAAGAAAACAAGAGATGAAAAGAAATAGTATATTTACTCTAATAGACAGAGGCAGGGAGAGAGGTTTCCATTCAAGACAGTTCAGAGAGGTCGTGGTTCAATAAGCCTCCCCACAACCCTGCTCTAATCACACAAAATGGGAGAGAAAAATATAAAAAGATAAAACCCCGAAAGACAGAAAATGAGAGACAATCTTAAACATGAAATGGAGCAGAAATGCAGAGTCCTGACAGGTGCCAATGTTGTGAGGCAGGCAGGGCCAGCCAGAGTGCAGCACTGTGGGGAACGTGGACCCCCAATTCCCTGTTTGGAGCTGGGGATTGAGAGCATTCTTCCCAGTCCATGAAAAAAAGAACAATAAATATTGCTGCCAGACTATTTCTGTTGCTGGATACAAAGAAAAAAATATATATATGTATATAGCAGGCAAACATTATTCCCACCTTGACAACAAGAACCAGCTGGATAATCTCCAAAATCCTATTTTTTATAGCTCATAGGAGAGCTGATGTTGCAAAGGAAACTAATGAGCCAAAACTGGGGGAAGGACAGGAGAGCTGAAAGAGATTCTGTCTGAGGCACAGTTGTGCTGGGTCTGTCAAAGTCTGAGGACAGAAGAATTGAGAGCAATTCTGTGTTAGTTTGAGATCTTCAGAGAGAGCTAACCTATAGGATAACACACATATGTGTATATATACACGTATGTAGTATATATGTAGGAGATACGTGTGTGTGTGTGTGTGTGTGTGTATGATTTGTGATAAGGAATTAGCTCATGTAGTTATTAGACTGGGAAGTCCCTGGACCTAGCAAGCTGAGATCCAGAACAGATGATGTAAGTTCCAGTCCAAGTACAAATCTGAAGGCAGAAGATTGACATCCCAGCTCAAAGTAAGAAGGTAAAAAGAAAGAATTTTTTTCTCACTCAGCCTTTTATCCTATTCTTGTCTTCAGTAGATTGGATGGGGTTCACCCACACTGAACCAAATTCATTATGCAATCCTTTGAACGGTACCTTTAAAGATTGTGCTAATCTTATCTGGAAACACCCCCACATACATATCCATAAATAGTGTTTAACCAAATATCTGGGTACCCCATGGCCCAGTCAAGTTGACACATATGACATCACAACTCTCAAAAGCCCTCTGAACCTTCCATTGAGTACAAGCTGTAGTGGTCTTCTGCACTGGGGAAGGGTCAAAACATCTGAGAGAGAAGACATCCCTGAGGCACAGGTACTCAGGGCCTGTTCACATCTGAGAACAGAGAGAAACCCCACAGAAACGCAGCCTGACACTGGGCAGCAGACAGCAGCTGCCTGCAGCTAAGTGGAAGGCAGGAGAGGTGAGAGAGACTGTCCTATGGGGCAGGAGCACTGGCCCACTGATTGGTGCAGGCAGGGCAGTTGAACTAAGAGAAATTCACCAGGCACTCTGAACCCAATCCCTACTAAAAAAAAAAATTTGGTCTTGCTTCTAAATAATTTGAAGCTGTTGATAAAGAAAATTAACAGTAAGCTGCCACCCAACTCAATTCTAGCCCAGGTGGCTCAATCCTTCGCCTTGGTGGCCTGAGAGAAGATATGTGACCTGTTCTGGGCATATATACTATGTACATTTGATGATACTGTTATTTTATACATAATATCTTCCTACAATAAAAAATAGCAAAAATGTAAGAAAGCATGAAAACTAGCATATCTTCAAGAGAAGAAGTCAAAAAACCATACGCAGAGATTGCCCACGGACAGCATGTACAACTGGGGCAATGCAGCAGTGGGAAGGAAACCCTAAGACGGGTTCAAACAGAAGCCTCAAGATGAAATACATATCAGAAATGAAGAATTCTTTCAACAGATTTACCAGCAAATCAGATCCCTGGGAAAAGGAATTTGAAGCCAGGTGAACAGGAAGTGCTCAAACTGAAGCACAAGCTGGAAAAACTCCTAATGAGAGGCAGGAAAAACAGTTTTGTTTTTTTTTTTTTTAAAAGAAGAAAAGAGGATTTTTTTTAAAAAAAGGTAACATAACTGTTCTAGTTATGAGGAACAGTTATGCTATGAGGAAAAAAAAATCACTGCAAACTTACTGGTGTAGATTTATATGTACAGTCAATTGATTTCTCATGAAGATGACAAAGCCATCCCATGGGGAAAGAAAGTCGTTTCAGGAAATGGAACGAAACAACAGAATATCTACATGGAAAATTAAAGAAGGTAAATCCCTACTTCATGCCATACACTGAATTAATCTGAGATCTGAGATGGATCACAAACCTTAAAGTAAAAAGAAATGAATTGTCAGGTAGAGTGGCTCATGCCTGTAATCCTGCCAATCCGGGAGGCCAAGGCATGGGGATGGTTTGAGCTTAGGAGATAGAGACCAGTCTGAACAAGAGTGAGACCCCGTCTCTACTAAAAATACAAAAAGCTAGCTGGAAAATGGAGATGCACACCTGTAGTTTCAGCTACTTGGGAGGCTGAAGTAAGAGGATTTCTTGAGCCCAGGAGGTTGAGGTTGCTATGAGCTATGACCTCATGACACTCTACCCAGGGTGAAAGAGTGAGAGTCTGTCTCAAAAAACAAAAGAAAAAAAAAAGCAATGAATTCCTAGTATACTCATCAAATTGGAAGAATCTCTATGCCGAGGAAAAGAAACCTGGCATAAAGGAGTACCTATTATATGTAATTTACAATGTGTTAATTTTGCTGCTCTTTATATATTTTATGTCCTACATTTGTACCATTCACCTCCTCCCGACACCCCTCCCAGTTTCTCATGACCACCACCACACCTCTCTCTACTGCCAGGAGACCCACTTTTTCCACTCCTCCATATGAACGAGATATTTGTCTTTCTGAAGTTCTAGAACACACAAAATTAATCTATGGTGATAAAATTACAACAGAGGTTGCTAGAGTAGGGAGAAATTGGCTGAGATATGAGGGAACTTCCTGGGGGGATGGAAATACCTTGATAGGAGTATCATTACTCAAGTACATATACTTTTTCAAAACTCATCTAACCGTATGCTTGATATTTGTGCATTTCACTGCATATACCTCAATAAAAAGAAGAAAAATACTTCCTACTGCTACTTTAAATTGGTTTGTAAGTAGCTGACGGTGAGTAGGAGGAAGAAGAGTGACTAAACCAGGAGTAACTAAGCTAGTAAACTAAGTCAAGTCATTTCTGTCTGATGACTGGAGCTTTAAGACACAATATTATCATGACACAGAAACTCCAAAAACCAGTGGAAGGCAGGGTTGTGGGCTGGAAAGCGGGGCTTTCTGGAAGCACATTCAGGGAGAATGAACACTGAAGGAGAGTGAAAAGGAAAACATTCTACTTGAAATGAGCCTGAAACTAGGGTTTCAAATCACAGAAGAAGTCAAATGCTAAGCAAGGCAGCCAGCGATATCACACCCAGAGCATGAATTCCCCCAAATGTAATTCACCTTATGAGGCAGTATGACAAAGACTTTAAAATAAATATTCTGGGGATTCTCAATGAGCGATCTGAAGGAATTATACCCATACAAATTTGAGTAATCAAATATTTTAAACGCTATTTTTAAAACTAAAATTGGCAAACACGAGAAAAGAATCAGTTGTGGAAGAATTATAGTCCCTGAAATAATTTTTTAACACCCCAAGTGACTATAGAGTCTAAATTAGATGCAAAGAATGGATTAGTGGATTTGAAGACAGTGCTGAGAAACCTCCCAGAACACAGCGTACAAAGACAAAGATGATGATTTTTTAAAGACAGTTACAAGACGTGAAGGATGGATCAAGGAAGGAACTCCAGTGGGGGCCTTACAGACTAGCAGAGATACAATAGCTGAAAAAATAATAAAATGGTTGTTCAAAATTGGAGCAATGTCTAAATCCTTTGATCAAAAGCACATTCTGTGTACTGAGAAAGATAATAAAAAATAAATCCACATCTAGACCAGAGTAATGGATCAGAGAAGAATAAAGGATTAAGATAATACTGTAAAAGTCTCCAGGTAGAAAGGACAACTAACCTACAAGGGAACAGGAATTATCCAGACAGCAGATTCCCACATACCACAGTAGATGCCAAAAGGCAACATAACATCTGTTACGTTAGAATCTTACACTCGGCCAAATAGTATTTGAAGGTGAGGTCAAAATAAACTTATTGGAGATACAGAGCAGAAAAAATTTTACCACCTGTAGCTCTTTGCTAACGGAGGTTTTAAAGGATTGCTTCAGCAAGAAGTGTAATTTAAAATATATTAATTTTACTGCTCTTCATTTATTTTACATCCTATGTTTCTATTTTCCCAGAGAGGAAACATAAGATACAAAATAAATACACAAGAATTGATCGTTTTTGTCAGCACATTTTAATTCTCGACTGTTCCTTTTAAAGTTATCTTTAAAGGCTTGGCACCTGAGGCTCAATCGGCTAAGGCGCCAGCCACGTACACCTAAGGTGACGGGTTCGAATCCCCAGCCTGGGCCGCCAAACAACAATGATGGCTGCAACCAAAAAATGGCCGGGCGTTGTGGCGGGCGCTTGTGGTCCCAGCTACTTGGGAGGTGGAGGCAGGAGACTCGCTTGAGCCCAGGAGTTGGAGGTTGCTCTGAGCTGTGATGCCATGGCATTCTACTCAGGGGGGGATAGCTTGAGGCTCCGTCTCAAAAAAAAAGTTATCTTTAAAAAAATGGTTACTTGGGTTAATTTTCCCCTCTCTCCTTGAGTGTGGTTATGTTATTCGTTTACAAGACAGGTTCATTTGTTTTTGTTGGTATTCTTTTTTAAAAATTGATTTGTTTGCTTGTTTTAAGACAGTATGTGAAAACATAGTTCCAAAATTCAGAACTCTTCAAAAAGGTTTACCCAAAGAAGCGTTGCTCCTCTCATCTCTTCAACTCTGTTCTTCCTGCCTCATCTTTTCCATGACATTTCCAACCCCTATAGGCGACCAAGCTCATTGATTTCGGATCTATCTTCCCTATGTTTCTTTCTCCACAAATGAACAGACATACATGTATTTTCTTATTTCTTCCTCTTTCCGAAAAAGTAGTGTCAGTAGAGGACCCATCTTGATCCATTAAATATCTTACAATAAATAGCTTTGTCTTTCAGAAGGAAAAGTTTGAAACCTCAATCCTTACCTTCTCAGAAGTCCATTGTGGGCAAGTTGATTATTTAACAAATTTACCTATGCTGACCTCAAAAATATTCAAAGGCATTTACCAATAAGAATGGGGGAAGGGGGTAATGTAGAATGGAGATGTGATCTCACTCTGGATAAAATGTTATATGATGCTACCTTCAAAATGTTGGGTGGTGCGCCTTGAATTAGTCGATGGATATTATGGTGAACCTTCCTTGAAGAAACATGGTTCAAAGTGACCCAATGTTTTTACTGCTTGAACCAGCTTCCACAACATATCTATGACAAAGTATTCCTTTCTATGGGTGGACTTATTGTTCCATATGGTCAAGGAAAAATCTTTTTGAATGGGGATTCTGTGACCATTCACACAAGCTCTGCCTCTTAGTGTTGTACAAGCCACAAATTTTAGAAACTCACCTTCTCTGTCTTCAGCTAAGTAAAAAAATTTGAAATACTTAGAGGCCAGGGAGGACATTTTTAGTACTTCACTGGAGCCTTCTGTCAACATGGGCTGTGATCCATTAGTCAATATTCTATGGCTGTGGTTCTTCAACAAACCAGACGAGATCTTGCTATATTATTTGTCTTTTTATTCCTGACCTTATCTTCCCTGAGAAGTTAAACATTCTCTGTAGAGTCTAAACTAAGAACAACTCTTGCCATATTCTTTTTGAGGATTCAGGTATCAAACAATAGTCCAATTAAACAAATGTACATTTCTCTTTTGGGGAGTGGAGAGGGAAGCTAAGTGGATTCATTGGTCAACAAAAATGAGAGAGAACATCCTGTTATATTTTAACCAGTGTTTAAAAAAGACTCTTATGCAATCAACTTTTGGGCCTTTCTCTTCGGAGTAATTCTTGTACAGAAAATTGCTGTTGGGATGAAGCTTTGTAGCTTTGGAGTCCTGGTAGCCATCATCCTCTCCTGGGAGCAGCATGTCTTCGCGTTTCAGAGGTAACCCATGGAATTCTAGACTGTGGTGGGCCAGCTTCTATACTTGTTAGCCTCACAGCAGATCGACTCAGTGCACTGGGCTGGGGAAACAAATGCTGAAGTTTGAAGGCCAGCGCTTTCAGAAACTTTCCATGTTACCCTGAGAAATCAATGAATTTTAGGATAGTAGGCTCTTACTACCGAGGGGGTCTTTTTTCTTTCCTGGATGATATGTATATATTCAGTGGCTATGGAGATTAAAGAAATGGAATCTTTGATGAAAGTAATTATTTATACCCTAACCTGTCACATGATTTATGTTTTTTCCTGTCTTCACATATAAAATATGTTACCTACGGATCATTTATTTTCCTTTTGTACATGGAACACAGGGAGGGGGAAAAGGTAAAGAAAGGTTTGGGTCATGCGTGGCTATTCAGCATGGACTATGAAAGCAAGCATAGTTGTGTTATAAAGAGCACATATGTGAACATATCTAACTCTTTGCTTAGTACAGTGATTCCCTTAGGATTTTCTTCCATAAATTAAGAAGAACACAAATGAAGTCGTGCCATAGCATATATAATACATGGAGTGAATAGTTCCAGGGTACACGTTATGTTGTAATTTATTAACTAGTCAGTTTGTAGTTTAGTCATTGAAATTGTTTCCTCGGGAATCATCTTCTTTTTCTCTTTGTTTGTCTATGACCCCTTTCTTCTTCAATTAGCTCTGAGACTGATCCTTTCCCTTGCATTAGTGAATGGCAAAGACCAAAAAAAAAAAAACCACGGGCAAAGGAGCATATCAGAGACAGAGAAAATCTACTAAATTTTTTTTGAATTATAAACAACCATAGGACAACAGTTCAGAAAATGGACCTTGAGTTACGAACCTGAAGCTGTGTTTACTCATGATTCCTGAACTAACTGTATTAGGTTGATTCTTTTTTTTTTCACTATGACTGTCAAGTGTCAAGCAATGAATTCTATCATCAAATAATGGTTATAATTTAACTGACATCAGGGCCAAAGTTGCTACAATAATTGGTGACATAGGTCCCTATATTTTATCAATAAGTCAGAAGAGTGTGATTCTAAGATTCTTGCTAATTCAAATATTCCATAACTTCATGTTTGGTTTTCACTAAGGGAAAGAGGAGAGGGAAGGAAGAAAGCTGATATCAACATGTTCACCTTGGTTACTGCAATCAAGGCAAGTAATAGTGACAGTGAAGGGGAAGGGAGGGAACCTTTGGTTATTTAAGCACCTACGTTTGCCCTAGGCATGTACATTTCTAAGACCTAGGCACTTAGAAATGTTATTTGTTTAAATTCTTACAATTCTACACTCTAGGAATCTTTACTAACAATTTACAGAGGAGGAAACAGAGCTTGGGGGAAAGTAAATCATTTGCCTAAGATCAAGCAATATGCATAGAGTTTCAATTTGAACCTCCTTTAGCCTCATTTCAGCTCTTTGCACTGCACAGCATTATGTCTAAAAACATCTAGAAATTAGGAAGAAAGACAGTAGGAAGGAAGGTCAGATTTAGTCGCAGCAAGTTAGAAAAGACAGTCAGTTCTGAATATAGTCAGGTGGCCTGGATTGGAGGTTCCATGTCACAGTCCTCCTGTACTAGCTGTTCTAAACCGGGTCTCAGTGTCAGCCCCACATGAGCCTCGTCAGCACTGGCTGTCTCGAGCTTGATGTGGGTGGGTGGATTTAGTGCAGACTGCAGACCCTCCCCACCATCTGCATCACAGAGCGACCCAAACTCCTGGATAGGAGACCCCATAGCCAGACCCACCAAAAGCTTTCCCACATCTCCTCAAAATGAGTAAGTATATAGCAGCTTAGTGGGGCTAAATACAATGCAAATAAGGGAAATGGACAAAAAGAAAACCATGAAAAAATGAGTGAGAAAATTGCCTCATGTTGGGTTTTCTTACTATGATTTGCTTCAGCTTATATTCTTCAAGCTGATTGATACTTATGCCTGAAGAAAAGAATGAGAATACGATTATATTTTAACCAAATAATATCATACGTTGGAAATATTTGATACTATCTGCACGCTGTGAGGTCCTTGTGCGTGGGGGCCAGGGGGAGTTCATTATAGGCAGATACGTATCTGAATCCTGGCTCCTATCCCTTCTAGAAATAACATGGCAGACTTTTCTTTCCATGAGTAAAAATAATTTTTTTTTTAACCAGGCTTCTGAGCTTTGCTTTTTTAGGAATAGCCTATCACTGAGCTAAAAAGGAAATCTAATTTCATTCAGAGCCACAGACTTTGATAAATTATTTCTGGGAGCAAGAATATAAACCCTTCTAAAGAGAAATGACTTTTCCTAAAGCTATTCTCTGTTATTTTTTTTTTTTTTGTCATGATCATTTTCCTAATAACAGTTTGTATTCAGGCAATATTTTAGTAGTTGATTTGTGGGTACACTTTGATAAATCTCATCCGTGAAATGCCCTAGAACAACACCACCACCACAAAAGTTTCAAAGGCATGAATACCATATGCCAAAGAGAAAGGCAGCCCCCAAAACCTATCTCCATATTTACTTGCTTTTAAAAGCTAAACACTACGGAGAGTAAAAATAAAATACTAGCGAGAATCTTGTAAACAGAGACATTTATTGTACTGTGCAATGATTACCTAAGCGCTGCCCATCGGCCCAGGCTATTTGGAAAGAAGTGAGGAAAAGCAGGAAGCAAAGAAGGAAAGGAAATGGCAATTGGAGGACGATTGAGGATAAAGAGGTTCTGAATTATTATTAGAACACAGAAGTGTTCCTTTTATTGACTTCAGATACTATCTGGCTACCTAGAGACGAGCTTATGCTCTTTTACTTAGCTCCTGATGATGAATAATTTTCATCTCAAAGAACTGGCCACCAGTGGCCTGAAAACACTGTAATGTGCAAAACAAAATTACAGCCTCGGGCTATGTTCCATTGTTCAAAGGGCCCTGGCTAGTTTTCTCAGTTCACAATCATCTTTCACAACTGTGACAAGTGTGAACTTTCTCCTATAAACCATAGTACCAGTATCAAACAGACACTGACGAGTATAATTGTAATCATAATCCTTGGAAGAGAAGTAACAGAGGCAGTGTTGCATGGGTATTGAAAGCTCACAATCTCACTAGTATAGCAGTGAGTATAAAATAAATAAAATCTTAGGGTCTGGAGAGTTGGTCTGGAATCCCAGATCTGCTACTGACTAGCCAAACAGACTTGGACAAATCACTCCTCTTCTCTGAGCCTCACTTTACCTCTTGTGTAAAGTGACCTGCTATTTCCTTGTGCTTGCACATTCTATTTTTGGTGCAAGCTTTTTTTTTTTTTCCTCAAATGGCTATTGTGTAAACACTGTAACTGTATTATTCAGATCAAAACACGTCTTTATTTTTCATCCCATGTTGCCCCATGGCTTTCTATGTAGTGTGGTTTTCTATGTTTCCTGCATTTATATAGAAAGTTAGGAAATTTTATAGCTTTTCAGCCCACTCTTAAGTAACTGACAGTCTTTGGATCACGTGAAAAACACAAACAGCCTCAATTCAGAAATTAGAATGTCAACTCTAACAAAGATATTATTCAAATATCTCAATCTTCGTTGTTGAAAGAAAAACTCCGGATGAATTAAATTTAACAGAGTTCAACTGAGCAAAGAACAATTTGTGTATCAGGTTCAGAGCTCTGCTCAGCAAGGTGGGCAGGCAGCATTTATGGACAGAAAATGAAAGGGAGGTACAGAAGTTGCTTGGTTAGTTGCGGCTCAGTTTTCCTTCGTTGCCCACTGTGATTGGCTGAGACTCACCTAGTTGTCACAAACACACACACAAAAGTATTCATACATCAGGTTGTAGTTTGGTTTGTAGGGACTCATTATGGAAGCATCCTTATGCCAAATTTAGTTTAATTTATCATTATCTACAGGAAACAATTGTGCTAACTCTTTCACACACTCCTTAATCTTTTTCTTGAATTTTAAATTCTTAGAGTTGTATGAGACCCTGTGTTGGGGAAATTGTCTGGACCAGCAGAAATAGTACCTACTTTTCTATGTAGGTGGCTACTTGTGACTCCATGCTTCACCCTTAGGAATCTTGCTTCTGCCACTGTGTTCTTGCTGCTGAGATCCCACCATCCCTTTAGGTGGCCCTAGTGGGCAGCATCTGAGTTATAACTGCCTGATGTGAAGTGTTTCTTCTTTTGATTGTAATCACTATCTAGCCAACTGAAGACCAGCCACAAGCAAGTTTAGCTTTCTCCAGGGCAAGCCAGACACCAGCCTTGTATCTCTAACCTTGAGGAACATTAAATTCTCCCACTGTCTCCTGGAAGTCCTCCCGGCTAGGTTTAGGAAGGGATTAGCAACCCAAACTTCATCCCTTTGGGGAGGGTACAGACTTACAGAATGAATAACTTACTCCAAAAAAATATCTTCACAAATCTCTCCACTCTGACTGCTTTTCATAGCCTCTCCCTGAGTAAGGGGGGTGGTGGTGCAGAATCATACAACCAGTTTTCAAAAATTATAAGTTCTACATAAAGCGATCCCATTTTTATTTATCACATTGCCTATTCTGTTGGCACTTCTGTCAAGTCCAATATAGGAAGAGGCCACTTCATCACAAGTTGAACTTGGCCATGTCAACGTATTTGTGGTGAATTTTAATCTTATAATTTTGCTCTCAACATTTTCTAACTTTTAAAAAATATTTTCTACACTATTTTTCTCCTTAAGAAAGAGGCCATTGGATCGGCGCCTGTGGCTCAATCGGCTAAGGCGCCAGCCACATACATCTAAGGTGGCGGGTTCGAATCCCCAGCCCGGGCCCGCCAAACAACAATGATGGCTGCAACCAAAAAATGGCTGGGCGTTGTGGCGGGCGCCTGTGGTCCCAGCTACTTGGGAGGCAGGAGACTCGCTTGAGCCCAGGAGTTGGAGGTTGCTATGAGCTGTGATGCCATGGCACTCTACCCAGGGGGGTAGCTTGAGGCTCCGTCTCAAAAAAAAAAAAGAAAGAAAAAGGCCATTTGCATAATATATTTTTTACTTTTATGTTTTCTCCTTTTGTTAACTAACTTCGGTACTTCTCCTCCTTTAATACACCAGATTTGTCTTTATTTAGCACTGTTCACTTGACGTTCTTTATTATTGTCAATGTAACAGTTCTCTATCATACTGCCTTGTAAGAATTAAATACAAATGTCTATAAAGCACTTAGCACAATATCCAAGTTAGTAAATAGCAATGAGAGAGAAGAAAAGTCCTCCCAAATCTTATCTTCTAGTCAACACGAGACTTCCTCTACATAGAATTAAAATTCAGCCTCTATTTAAATAATGGAGAGTTCATTGCTCTCCATCTCATTGTTGGCTCAGCTTCTTAGGAAGTTTACTCTAAAATTATAATGTAAGACCTCCCATCTCATTGTTAGCTCAACTTCTTAGGAAGTTTACTCTAAAATGATAATGTTTTCATTATATTAATTCTTGCTTCTTTATTTTTTACATCAAAATAGAGCTTTGAGTTTTCCATCTCTTTTGCTTAAGTTCTCAAAATGGTACCCAGCCACCTAGTAAATGAAGACCACAATCCTGACCCCAGCGTTTAAGACCCTTATGAACAGGTCCTAGCCTGTCATTCATCCTGGCTTTATTTTCTGATACATCTCAACATAGACCCCATATTCCTGCCCACTTGTATCACTTGCTTTCCTTGAGCTCTGATTTTATTTTTTCACTTGTGCATTTTTTTTTTTTGAGACAGAGCCTCAAGCTATCCTCCTGGATAGAGTGCCATGGCATCACAGCTCATAGCAACCTCCAACTCCTGGGCTCAAGCGAGTCTCCTGCCTTCGCCTCCCAAGTAGCTGGGATCACAGGTGCCCACCACAACCCCCGGCCATTTTTTTATTTTGGTTGCAGCCATCATTGTTGTTTGGCGGGCCCGGGCTGGGGATTCGAACCCGCCACCTTAGGTGTACGTGGCTGGCGCCTTAGCTGACTGAGCCACAGGCGCCGAGCCTTCACTTGTGCATTTATGCAATTTCATCACCCATTCTTTTATCAAAATTCTACCTATCTTAGTCTTATCTACTTTCACCTTCACCACTGTATCCTACTATCCCCTTCACCTATCAAATAATACCTCTCTCAGAAGTCCAACTCAGAATATCTCCATTGTCTGACTTACCACCTCTGCCAGAAATGATTTCTGACTTTGTATCCCTGTAGCAGAGTATTTATACCACTCATGTCACCCTTTTAGTCTTTCATTTCACATAGTAGGCATTTGTATCTGTTGCTGGTTAGTTCACCAGGAAGCAGATTCTGACATGAAGATTTGCACATAGGAAATTTACTGGAAAGGGATCTCAGGATCAACATCTGTGGAGGAGTGAAGGAAGGAGAATTGATGCAGTCACAACAAAGGTCTCAGCTGCTCCTGCAGGGAGCTGTGAAGCTGGCTGGCTGGCATAGTTGTCCCAAATTGGGGCAAGCAGGTGTGCCTTTGAAATCACTATTTATTAGCTATGGACTGTATTTGGGAGGGGGCATAACCTTGGGCAACACAACCTTCTTCAGTCAAGAGAAAGCCCTAGAAAGGGATTCAGGTAATAACATCCACTGCCAGCACTCCCAGAAGCTGAGGAAATGAGAGTGCATTAAGGATGAAGATCTGGGCAACATAACGGGACATCTGTTATAGTCCACCTTGGCACCACTCGGACCAATTTGATTCATGAGATAAGATTTGGGAGTGGCTCCTCTGGGATTCTAGTTGTTTTCTTTTCCTAGAGGAAAAAGAGGAACATTAGTAAGATAAACCATGTACAGCCTCCACAGCTAAAGCTAGTCTTGAGATCATCATAGATCCTTGTCCTTCCCTTTCTCTACCACCCATTTTGTTTTCCCTTCATAATTTGGCTAGCACCTGTTCTTGTGTAGGTAGTTTACCTGGTTAGACGGCTCACATCTTCAACCCCCAAGGGTCTGAACCCCAATCACTGTTCCCTTTCAGGCCATGGTTGCTGCTCATGTCTGTATACATCAAAATTGGACAGAGGAGCGTTAGAGAATCCCTAAATGTATCCACTTGGATGCTAAGCATATATTCCCCTGCCACACACACTGTGTAGCTTCAGTCCCCATGTCCTGATGATGATCAAGGTCAATTGCCCCTCCAGCATAGTAAGGGGAGCAGATGAGCTATTGGCATGAGGACATGGAAATTGCTGGGTAGCAGTAACATTTTTCAGTTTAGTAAGACTCTTGCTATGCCCCTTGCAGAAGCATTTCTCCTCTGGAAACCAGAACTTTTAAATGTACAGAACCATATTCGTAGATTTAAAGTACAAATTCTCCAAGTGACTCACAAGGAATGATGGCAGATGGAGCCAGTCCAGTGTGGTTTCTGGAACCACGTGCTAAACCTAGTAAGGACACAGCATAACATAATGATAATTGACTTAAAGTGTGTACTGTATCCCAGAGGATATTGCATTTTCCCAAGCTACTACCTCAGTTAGTCCTCCAACAAGCCATTCCAAATGCTGTGTCAGCAGCTCCCAGGTGGTGTGGTATGTGATAGGCACAGTGGAGTCTATGGTAATGTGCCCATTTCTGCACCTCCCCTATTGTATGGCTTGATCTGTTAATGATGTTAGTAGAATCTTGTATCAGTAAATTGGACTCTCTGTAAGCCCTTATATGGTGATGCTGCCTGTGGTTCTTTATCAGTGAGGCAAATCCACATCCAGGGTAGAAGAGGACAGATGTAGTCAATTTGTCACCAAATGGTTGATAGGTCTCCTTGAGGAATGGTGCTGATTCACAGGGCTCAACTTTGGTCTTTGCTGCTGGCAGGTTAGACAGATACTTGGCAACAGCAATAACTAGATCAATCTTGATGAGAAGAATTCTACTTGTTGGACCCATGCATAGCTTCATCTCTGCCACCATGGCTATTCTGTCCATATGCTCTTTGTGTCAGCACTGCTGTGGAGGTTGAAAAAGCCTGGATGACATCGAGTGGCCAAGTCATTTTGTTTATATAATTGTTTAATGCCTGTTGTAAGTGTTCCCTGTTAGATATTAATCTGTGATGCAAACACTTCACATGTTCTGCCCACTCCCATGGTTCCATCCACATGCCTCATTCATTATCAAGCCTCTTAGTCTCCAGTTTTCCAGTATTTCTTCTTCCAGGCTCTTGACCAGACAGTCTAATCATCTGCCACTGACTGTGAATCCTGCATATTCTAACCTTGGACAACTTCTTTATCCACACAAGGTATATGCTGAGATGCACAACTGAAGCTCTGCCTATGTGGGAAGATTCTGCTCTCTGCTATTTTCCAGTCATCCCTGAGTTCCTATGAGGTTGGACAATTAAGTTTTCAAACTCATCTTAGAAAAAGTGCTACATATCTCATTGCTGAATATCACTGTGGTCACCTGTGAAATACTCCTGTTGGTCAAATGGGGGAAATAAGGCCTCACTTCTAACACCAGGACAGATCTCAGAGCACAGAAGTGGTGGGCTTCCTTCAATTACCATTTTGCAGCTGGTGACCTGAGAGGTATATTCTCATGGCCACATACTCCTCCATTTACTGATCATGAGGTGTCCCCATGTGAATATTGGTGTGAGCTGGGAAAGGCACTGGTGTGACTATCTCGTGGGTGACATGTGGCTCTGAGCTACCTCCTCATGCAGTTCTCTCAAATTCTCTGGCCCAGCTTGTGCCTGATCTCAGATGAACCCCTTCTATCTTAAGATGGAGTGCTCATGAGCCTGCCCAACATCAATACATGGTACAGGTGTTGTTTCCTACCCCTGCTATAACAAATTACCAACAAATTAATGGCTTAAAACAACACGAATTGATCTTTAGTTTCTATAGTTTAGAAATTCAAACTGGGGCACAATAAGCTAAAATCGAGGTGTCAACCAGGTCTGCGTTCTTTTCTGGAGGCTTTTGGGGAAAATTCATGTTCTTGTTTTTCCAGCTTCTAGATGCCACCCTCATTCCTTGGCTTGTAGCCTCTTCCTCCAGCTTCAAAGTCACCAAATAAGTCAAGTCCTTTTCACAATGAATCCTCTGTCCTCCTTTTCCATAGTCAAATCTCCTTCTGCCTTCTTTTTCCACTTTGAAGGATCTCTGTGATGACTTTGGGCCTACCCAGATAATCCAGCATAATCTCCCCATCTCAAAATTGATTACATGTTACCATGTAAGGTAACAAATTCACAAATTCTAGGGAATAGGACATGGACTCTTTGGGGGACCATCATTCTGCTTACCACAGTGAGTATAACAACGCAGCTCATACTGAACAGGGCTGGCCCCATGACCACTTGTCTTATGGTCAGGTTTCTTATCTTTACCAGGACCCAGTAGCATGCCAGGAACAATTTTTCAAAAGGTATATTCTAAGAAGTGGCCTGTGCCTGAATTCTTAGCTATTTGGGAGGCTGAGACATGAATCACTTGAGCCAGGAGTTCGAGGCAGTAGTGTGCTATAATTATGCTGTGAATAGCCACTGCACTCCAGTCTGGCTGACATAAAAGACCCTTCCCCTGCTCCCTAAAAGAAGGTGTATTCTCACCACTCATGCCTCTAGTTCCATATGGTCTGCCAGGTCATATGGCCCAAGTGGCAGGATTTTTTTTTATTTTTTTGAGACAGAGTCTCACTTTGTCACCCTCAGCAGAATGCTATGCTGTCATAGCTCACAGCAACCTCAAACTTTTGTGCTTAATCGATTCTTTTGCCTTAGCCTCCCAAGTAGCTGGGACAGGGTACCAAAATTGGAATCTTTCTGCTCTCACCTTTTCACAAAGATGGTAGCTTTTGGGGTTAGATAATAGATGGGCTGAAGCAGTGTTTCTGAGTGAGGCATCTTCAGCATCCTAGAGATCTACTAGGAAATGTGCTCCCTTCTTTGTCACTGGAAGCATAAGTTGAAATCATCTGTCCTTTATTTCACAGGGGAAGTCCCAGCTTACCCCAGAACACTAGACCCCTAAAATTTCTCTGATGTGACAGGCCCTTGATTCCAATGTACTTGCCACTCTTTGCTCATCTGGCCCAATATTAACATGATGTCATTGCCAGAGGACTGACTGTCCAGATAGGCTAGTTCACTTTAGATTGAATTATCACAGAGACTAACAAAGTTAAGCTGAAACAAGACTGTAAATATAAACTGGTGTCTGTCCAAACTGGATGTTATCTGCTTCTGAGGCTTTGTTCTGGCAGGGATGGACAACTAATGGCTTAATACCATTCTCTTGAGGCTGTGCCCAGCAAAGATGCCAAAGCCAGCACAGTGGCTGTGATAGAGACCCTTAGTTGGTTGAATTTTGTTGTCCACTATCATCCTACTGGATCCATCTGGGTTTTGTGGCAACCAGGTAGCAAATTAACAGTGGATTTGGTGGGAACCACTATCTGTGCATCCTTTAGGTCTTTAAGGGTGGTACTGATATCTGCCATCCCCCTCCATGTGTTTTATAAAAAATGTCGCTATCTTAGCAGGGAAGGTGGGCAGTTTTAGAGGTTTCCTTTTGGCTTTTCCCACTATGAGAGCTCTTACCCTACAGGCAAGAACCCAATGTAGAAGTTCTTCCAATTATGTAGTCTGTCCATTTCAATCATATATTTGGGTTCAGGAAAATGATCATGGGGGAATCCATGGACACAGTTCACCCCTCTAAGCTAGACTGAAGCTAAGACTGACTCAGGATTCCCAAGTTCCAATGTCAACTTGGACCCTGTATCCAACAGAACTCAAAATACCATTTCCCCAGAATGTGGTTACCTGAGAAAATCACCATTATTCTCACTGGGATGGGATTAAAGGAGTCAAGACCCTTTTAGATACTTTATATACTGTGGCAGGGTCTTCCTTCATGGGGACCTGACTCTACCTTTAGGCAAGAAATTCTGAATATAAGAACTCTCTCAGGTCTGGAAACTGGGCAATGGATTATGAATTTTTATGGAATAGCTGTCCTCAGTCTCTCTCATTATCCATCCCTGATTTATTTTGATTGTGGAGATTGAGCAATACTTTTGTTGGCTGCTCATCTGTCTCATCCCTGAGAACTCCATGTTCTCTTAACTAACTCCATGGCTTTCTGAAGGCCATGTCCTTCTGGCTGCTGCTCTGACCTTACCCCTCATTATAATAAGTGTTCTCAACATACTGGTGGTTAAGCCCTGCCACCTGGCATCTATTAAATAGGGATCTGACTGCCTCATTGTCCCTGCTGTCAGGGATTTAGTTCCATAATGGCATGTCCTATGGTCAGCCTTCACTGTCACCTCCTGGCCTCCAAACCAATAATTAGGGTAAGTTGTAACATAACCTGGTTGTGGAAGTGCTGGGCATGTAACTTGCCCATGCTACAGGATTTCATATTCTAGTTAGGTCTTTGGGTAGTGGTACCATCATGCTGCTAGGATGGATTTTGGAAGTCTGAAGAAATTAGTGACCTATACTAAGTGAACTAGAAACATCAAAATTGATATGGCAGATGGTAAAAAAGAGATCAAAAGATTTATAGAATGGGGCATACATGTACTAGAATGAAAATATATTTATAGCTAGAAAACCCACTGGGTGACTATGTTCTACGTGGTGGGCCCAGAGGACATTCTGTTTATTAAAACAATAAGAAATGGTGCTGATGAGGTGAGAGAGTCATCAGCATTATTGAGAAGTTTGGGAGTAGCTTTTTCACAAGGTAGTCTTTTTCTCTTTTTTTCTTTTTCCTTTTTAGAGAATGTCTCGCTCAGGTGTGTAGGCAGGAGGACAGAGGTGTCATAGCGCACTCTTAAACTCAAACTCCTGTGCTCAAGCAATTCTCCTGCTTCAGTCTCTGGAGTAGCTGGGACTACAGGCATTTGCTACCACACCCAACTACAAAGTAGTTTTTTAATAGAATATTTTTTTGCCTGAATAAATAAAAGAATAAGACTTCTTTTTGGTTGAAAAGTAAATAATATTAAAAAGCATAAAATTAAAGAAAAAACATCAAAATTTAAATACCCTGGGAAACTATCTTTAATATTTGGGTGATCATTCTTTCATGCATTTGCTATGCATTTAGTATATCCCTCTGTATAATTTTACATTAGTTGACTATCATATCTCCTATCAGCACATTAGATAGCTTTCTTTAAAAAACAATCTTATTTGCTCCCCCACCCAATCCTATGGTTGCCATTCCTCACCCTCCAAATCAATGTTAACAGTGGTATGTATTCATAATTTTCTCTTGCCTTTAACACATGTAGTGTTTCTTTTTCTTTCTAATTTTTTTCCAAAAATAATTTTTTTCTAAATTTCATAAAGTTCTCCACATCTTGGTTCTTTCCTTTAACACATTATGTTCATGCTTCTCAAGCCTTCAAGTCAACTGTCATCAAACTCACTGTTTATAACAACTGAAACCATTCTAGAATGTGGAGACACCACCACCACGCAACAATTCTGTTACTGAGAAGCATTCACATAGTTTTTAGTTCTTGTGACTACAAATAATGCTGCAATTCACATCCTTGAACATGTGTCCATAAGCACTGATTGAATATTTTACCCTACACTTGTACCAGAGACTGATATAAAATATCCAAGTCTATAGTTTCTGTAAGTCACTTTTTCTCTCCTCTGATAATCGAGTCTCCAAAGGCTTCCTTCCTTCCTTAGAATCCTTTAGTCAGGATTTTCAAAATAAAACCATCCTCCATCCTGTAATCAAAGTTATTCATGTAAGTCACAACTCAAATTATGTCACTTTCTTAACCTAATTGCCTGCAAGATGAAGTCCAAATTTCTCAGCATCCGTTCAAAACCTTCTCTAGGGGGAGAACTAACAAAACTCTCCAAACGCACTTCTGCTTAGCTACCATTCTCTTCTGCCCTAAACAGCTGTATCCTGCACTTGGAGCCATGAACAAGTGCCATTTCCCCAGCTGTGCTCTTTTGTGTCTTGCCATTGGGCCTTTACACACTCTTAGATACTGTTTCTTACCCAGTTTTACTCTCTCTTTTATGACCCTTTTGCTAATAATGACAAATAGAAATAATCATAATCTCCTTTGTGCTTCTAGAGGTCTTAGTATAAGGATAATAATTTTTTTATTTGGAATATTTTAGGTTTGTAGAAGGTTTGCCAAGATAATACAACTATATATATATATCCTTCATTCAATATATGCTAATATAAACATCTTACATTACCATGCTATATTTTTCAAAACTGAGAATCCAACTCTGGTGCCTTACTATTAACTAAACTCCGGACTTCATTTGGATTTTACCAGTTTTTCGGTCCTTTTTATGTTACAGGATCCACTCCAGGGTATCATGTAGGGTTTAACCATCATGTTGTTGTAGTCCAAAGTCTTGGCTGCCATTGCTTCATATGTTTTTTAGTTGTTTCAGAAAGGAGAGGATATCTGGTCCCTTTTTCTCCAACTTGACTAGAAACAAAAGCCTAAGATTAGTTTTAAATAAAGCAAGAAAAAAGCATTAAAAGATATTCATCTTCATATTTCAGGGGCAATATTTGTTTGAAAAGAAAAAAGAAACCTCATTAAATTAAATTTAAAAGCTCCCCTTCAGCAAACGCCACCTATATAGCTTAATTTTAATTTAAATAAAGTAGTTCTTATGAGATTACTCAGAGGTGTGTAAAATCTGGTAATATCATGTTTGATAACAAGAGTCCAGGCTCAGCGCCCATAGTTATGGCGCCAGCCACATACACCAAGGGTGCCAGGTTCGAACCTGGCCCGGGCCAGCTACGCAACAATGACAACTGCAACAAAAAATAGCCAGGTGTTGTGGCAGGTGCCTGTGGTCCCAGCTACTTGGGACGCTGAGGCAAGAGAATCACTTAAGCCCAAGAGTTTGATGTTGCTGTGAGCTGTGACACCACAGCACTCTACTGAGGGTGACATAGTGAGACTCTCTCAAAAAATGAAAAAAAGAGTCCATATATACCTGCAATCCCTCACCTCACTGCTCCTTCTCTCTCTTCATCTAACATAGTTCTCACCTGCAATCTGGAGGGAAAGCTGCAAATATGATAAAATGTATTAAGAAATTCTTTCCTTCCTGAGTAAGTGGTAGGTGAAAATAAAGTAAATCCAAGTTGAGTCACATTAATCTATTGCTTTGGCTGTGCAAGAATTACTAAGAATTCCTTCCAACCCTACCTAGCAAGAGTTGCAAAGTAGAAAGAAATATCATAAAGCAAGGGCGAGAAAACAGACTAAACTTAGTGTTATCTTTTTAAAAATATCTATTAATGTAATTCACAACATTAAGAGATTAAACCAAAAAACTCACATACTGGTTTTATAAAAACATGTAAAATTTATACCCATTCATGATAAAAACTCATAGCAAACAGCAGAAGGAATTTCTTTAAGCTGATAAAAGACATTTATTAAAAACCTACATCAAGGCTGGAGGCGGTGGCTCTTACCTCTAATCCTAGCACTTTGGGAGGTCAAGGTGGGTGGATTGCTTGAGTTCAGGAGTTCAGAGACCAACCTGAGCAAGAGAGTGAGACCCCTGTCTCTAAAAAAATAGCCAAGTGGTGTGGCAGGTGCCTATAGTCCCAAGTACTCAGGAGGCTGAGGCAAGAGGATCCCTTGAACCCAAGAGTTTGATGTTGCTGTCAGCTATGATGCCCCAGCACTCTACTGAGGATGACTGACTGAGACTCTGTCTCAAAAGAAAAAAAGAAAAAACCTACAGCAAACATTCTAATGGTGGAAACTTTTCTTTTTATTTTTTGAGACAGTCTCAAGCTGTCACCCTGGGTAGAGTGCCTTGGCATCATAGCTCACAGCAACCTCTAACTCTTGGGTTTAACTGATTCTCTTGCCTCAGCCTCCCAAGTAGCTGGGACTATAGGTGCCCTCCACAATGCCTGGCTACTTTTTTGTTGTTGTTGCACCTGTCATTGTTGTTTAGCTGGCCCGGGCTGGGCTGGATTCAAACCTGCCAGCCTGGATATATGTGGCTGGCGCCCTACCCACTTAGCTACAAGCTCCGTGTAATGGTGGAAACTTAAGATGGCATTTCTTAAAAAAATATGAATCACCTATTTTTATCTCTACTTGTATTCAACATTGTAGTAGTACAGTCCTAGATAACACAGTGAGAAAAGAAGAAGAAAAATAAATTACAAACATTGAAATGAAAGAAGCAGAACCTACTACGTGCGGTTTGCTTGCAAAGAGAAAAATTTCCCAAACATCTGTATTTAAATTATCATAATTACAAAAGGAGCTAGATTGAAAATTAGCATCTAATAATCAGTTTTATTTCTATATCTCAGCAAAAAAGAGCTAAATGATAGAATATTAAAAATTTCCATTTCCTAAAGACAAAGGACATTTTTTAGAACAGACATAATTTTTAAATGTGCAACATCTTTGTGGATATGATTACAAAGCTATTTTGAAGGTTATTATAACGGGCTATACAAATAGACAAATCTACTGTATTTCCCGATAAAAAGATTCAGAATCATTAGTATATCAGTTTTCCCTAAATTGTCAATCTATAAATTCAGTATAATTCTTTTTTTTTTTTTTTGCAGTTTTTTTGGCTGGGGCTGGGTTTGAACTTGCCACCTTTGGCATATGGAGCCAGCGCCTTACTCCTTTGAGCCACAGGCACCACTAAATTCAGTATAATTCTAATGAAAATTCAAAATGTGTTCATGGTGCACGATAGTTGATTTTTTAAAAATTTATGTGGAAAAGCAAAGGAACAAACCAACAGGCTGTTAAAAAACACTGGGGTAGGTTGGGCATAGTGCTCAGACTTGTAATTCTAGTGCTTTCGGAGGCCCAGGTGGGAGGAAAACTTGGCCAAGAATTTGAATAGCATAGTGAGTCTTCATCTCTTTTTTTTTTTTTTTTTGAGACAGAGCCTCAAGCTATCCCCCTGGGTAGAGTGCTATGGTATCACAGCTCACAGCAACCTCCAACTCCTGGGTTCAAGCGCGTCTCCTGCCTCAGCCTCCCGCCTCAGCCTCCCAAGTAGCTGGGACTACAGGTACCTGCCACGGTGCCGGCCATTTTTTGGTTGCAGCCATCATTGTTGTTTGGCAGGCCCCGGGCTAAGGATTCGAACTCGCCACCTTAGGTGTATGTGGCTGGCGCCTTAGCCGATTGAGCCACAGGTGCCGAGCCGAGTCTTCATCTCTTAAAAAAAAAAAATTCAAAAGTAACCAGGTTTGGTGGTGTGAGCCTGTAGTCAAAGCTACTCAAGAGGCTGAGGCAGGAGAATCTCTTGAGCCCAGGAATTTGAGGTTGCTGTGAGCTATGATGATGCCACACACTCTAACCTGGGCAATAGAGTGAGACCCTGTTTAAAAAAAGGGCGGGGGGAGCAGGAAAGACAGGAAGCTTGGTCTATAAGACTATAAGGTATTAAGATTTAGGGTGAAGCTACGGTCACTGAGACGAGTAGTATTGGCTCAAAGACAGAGAAATAAACCAATAGAACATAATGGATAGCCAAGTAGCCCAGAAATAGACTGCCTTATATTAGCAAGGGTAATCCTTGATTATGCTATAATTCGTACTAACTATTGATATTAATAATAAAACCCAAAATGTGTTAGTCTGTGTGGGCTGCTATAGCAAAAATACCTTAAACTCCATGGCTTATAAATAATAGAACTTTATTACTTACAGTTCTTTCTGGAGGCTGAAAGTTCAAGATCAAGGCATTGGCAGATTCTGTGTCTAGGAAGGGCCTGCTTCCTCACAGACAACATCCTCCTCCTTGCAAGGTGGAAAGAGGAGGGGTCTCTTTTGTAAGGGCACAAATCCCACTCTTAAGAGCTCTGACTTCATGACCTAATCACCTCCTAGAGGCTTCACTTCCTAATACCATTATCTTGGGGGTTAGGATTTCAACATACAAATTTTGGCCAGGACACAAATATTCACACTATAGGAATTTCACACTTATATCACCAATGGACATAGGTCACAGGGCTCTGTCAGGTATTCTTCTCTGACTTGGAGTTCTTGTTTGCTTCCATTTGCAACTCGCCTTGCTTCCAGCCACAAGATGAGAGAGAGTGCGTGCATATGATGGCACACCTGTTCTCAACTGCCTCCACCCCTGGTATTCCCATTGGTGGAAACTCAGGCACAGGGTCTCACCACGGCCACATGGAGGGCTGAGAAATGAAGAAATGCAATTTTTCTGTGTGTCCAGGAGAAGGCAATGGTATCTTAAACCAGCATTTCTCTGCCAAACAGTATGGAAACTTGATAGATGACAAAATTGACATTGTGCGTCCCTGGAGAAAGTGCCAGAAATTAATACATTATGATAAGAAGAGAAATAGGGAAGCCAATTTCTTCTTTACACTGCACACAAATAACTCTCAGATGGATTAAAAATTTAAGACAGGTAAAAGAGATATATGAGAATATCTTTATATCCTAGGTGTTTGGAAAGAGTTTTTAAATAACATGAATATAGAAGGAAATGATGGATAAAAATATATCATGAATAAAAAGACAAATGATAAAGGAATAGAAGATATTTGTAATACATATAACTGACAAGGACTTAATATTTAAAATACAGAAAGAAATTATGCTAGTCAATTACTACAAAAATGCAAACAAATTAATAGAAAAAATGGGAAATGACTTTAAAAAAATCTCTCACATAAGAGAAAATATGAGTGGCCAATAATCCAATAGGAAAGAATAGCTTTACTTCGTTACTAAGTCAGAAAATGAAAATTTTAATTATGAGAAAATTCCATTTCGTGATCATTTGATTGGAACAGTTAAAAAGTCAGAGAGCATTAGGTGTTGGCAAGGAGGAGTAATAAATAATCTTTTCCATTACTGCTGACAATATAAATTAATACAAAAAGATAAAGGAGTAATTTGACACTGTCTTATGAACTTAAAATTGTGCACACCCCATGAAATAGCAATTCCACTTGAAGGGAAATTCTCCCACATGTGAACTATGGCTAGAAGCTTCAACACATATGATAATCTTGAAAACACAATGTTGAGGGGAAAAAAACAGATTCAGAAAAATATATATAGTTTACCATTTTTAGGAAGTTAAACAGATCTAAGTACATTGTTTAAGAATACACACAGATATGTGTTTAAGGATCCACGCTCTAAAGAAAAACAAAGAAATGAGGAAAAGGGAGAATTTAACCTTCTAGGGTAGTGGATACCTTTGGGGATGCAGAAAGGGAATAAGGTGAAGTGGAACAAATAAAGAGCTCCAGGATGCCAATGAAATGGGGTTTTTAGTGGAGTGATGGGTTCATAAGCATTCATTTTATTATTCAAAAAGATAGGATTAGCGTAAACATTTTAATACATTAAATATTTAGTTTTTTTAATTAAAACATACACAAACGAGAAGGAAGAAATAAGTACTCTACAAACTGATCTCCACTCAAGAGAGCAATTGGCTTAGGAGCAGAAAGACTGAGAATGTACACTCTCTTTTCACATTTAGTCTGTAGTGAGATTCCCTGTCCATTTAAAATTTTGTTTCCTGTGCAAATCAAAACCACACCGAGATACCATCTAACCGCAGTGAGAATGGGTCACCTTATAAAGTCCCAAAGCAGTAGATGTTGGCACGGAGGCAGAGAGAAAGGAACACTCATACACTCTTGCTGGGACTGCAAACTAGTACAGCCTCTATGAGAAGTAGGATGGAAATTCCTTAAAGAACTTTCTGATCTTGCAAGCCCTCTACTAGATATTTACCCAAAGAGGGAAAAAGACATCTTAAAATAAAGATGCCTGCACTTGAATGTTCATAGCAGCACAATTCACAATTGCAAAGACATGGGAACTTCCCAAGTGCCCATCAATACCCAAATGGATTGATAAAATGTGTATATGTGTACCATGGAATATAACCCAGACATAAAAAAAGAGGGTGACTAGTATTTTTCATAACAACCTGGATGGAACTGGAGACCATTCTCCTAAGTGAAATATCACATGAATGGAAAAACAAACACCACAGGTACTCAATACTGAACAAGAACTAGTTGATCAACACCTGTGTGTTCATAGGGAAGCAAAAGTCAATGAAATTGCAGTAGGTGGGAGGGGAAAGGGGGAGGGTAAATTCCTACCCAACAGGTACATTACACACTTTCTGGGTGAAGAGCACATCTGTAACTTTGACTTAAAATATGCAAAAACAAACTATTTAACCAAAACGTATGTACCCCCATAATAACCTGAAATTTTAAAAGAAGAGAATAAAATATTTTTTTTTCCTTTTTACAGTTACCTAGAAGCCCTTTCCAGGATTTCATTTTTATTTTTATTTTCACATCAAAATTCTGTTTTATTTTTTCCCAGTGGCCAGGTTTTATCGGCTCTTCCTAGAACCTCTAGGCAAGTTCAAGTTCTGCAGAATCTTACTACAACATATGAGGTAATTTCTCCTTCATTTATGTTTATTTTGGTTTCATTTTATATGAACATTGAGTGCTGTCGTCCCTCCTTTATGTTGCGTGACTTATGTGTGTCTGGTGTGAACTCCTCTACTCGTTCCCTTCCCCCCTCCCCCAAATCACATGATTTTATTGGTTCCCCAAATCATTTCTTCATTTGTTCTATTGGCTTTTTAGTTAATTTCATAATAATACCTTGGGATTGAAAAGTGTGTACTTATGGTACAATGAAAATGGTAACAAAAGTCCAATAAACTCTGCTTATATAAACAAAGGTTTTGAACCAAGGAGTATACACAAAAACACAAGGAAAAATTTAGTAAAACCTTTATCTCTTGGACCCAGAATGTCTAAGGTGTAGAAAATTAACAAGTGTTATAAAATGTTATGGTAGAAAACCGATGACTCCTTGTTAGTTAGTGTTCAAGAAACAGATGCCAAGGCCAGAATAGAGGCACAAGCAATTAGGAGGATACTTGTGATAGATAAAGAAGAGGGCCTGGAGATGGCAAGGAGTGCGTTCAGACCCTGTTGCAGCTCTGACACTCTTGCAGGAAGGAGCATGTCACACAGAGACCCTCTGACTGTAGAGTAGTTGTGAGAAAGTTTGGGCTAGGCTAGCAGTGAGTCCTTAAGCCAAAGTCACGGGTTCTGGGAGCCCCGTATTTGTTGAATGTGCCTGCATTCACACACCCACAGTGCTCAATTACTGCTGATCTGTGGCCCTGGAGCAGCATGGCTTCAGGTCCTAGCGGACCCCCAATGGCTTCAGGTCCTAGTGGACCACCAAGGCCAGCCTCTGGGGACATCAGTCAAGTAGGCTCCTTCCAACAGCAGAGCTGAATGCATTTTCATTGCCACCAGACTATGGTAAGGGGGAAACACAGAGAGAGGAAGCATTAGAGATTTAGAATTGTAGTTCTTTTTTTTTTTTTTTTTTTTGAGACAGAGCCTCAAGCTATCACCCTGGGTAGAGTGCCATGGCATCACAGCTCATAGCAACCTCCAACTCCTGGGCTCAAGCGAGTCTCCTGCCTCAGCCTCCCAAGTAGCTGGGACCACAGGGGCCCACCACAACACCCGGCCATTTTTTGGTTGCAGCCATCATTGTTGTTTGGCGGGCCGGGGCTGGGGATTCGAACCCGCCACCTTAGGTGTACGTGGCTGGCACCTTAGCCGATTGAGCCACAGGCACCGAGCCAGTATCCAGAGTTTTTATTGAGGGTTCATTATATAGGCAAGATTGATTGAATCATTGTTCACATAATTGAACTCAATCTTCAGTCCCCTTCCTCAACCCAGAGGTCAGACTGTCATTGTGTGGTTCAAAGCCCCAACACTCTAATCATATGGTTGGTCTTTATGGTATTGCCAGTCCCTATTGTCTATTGTGAGCCATCTTAAACTGTCCAGGGGTTTGTTATAGGTAACCTTATTAGCAAAAAGTGATCAGGGCCCACCATAAACAACAAAGATGCTTCTATTACTTGGGAAATTCCAAGGGTTAAAGGCTACCTCCTAGGAACTAGAGACAAAGGCCACTCAAATTCTTTATATAATAGATCCATACCAAAGCCCATCGTTGAAAAGTTTAGAATTATAGGGACAAAGAGTACATCCTGAATTATACTGCAGAAACAAGTTGCACACAAAGATTTATAGATCAAATGATACCAGTCTTCTCAATAACAATATGAGTTGCTAAGAAACAGGAAAGTAGTACCTTTAAAATTATCGGGAGAAAGTATTTCCAATTTAATATTTTATACACAGCCAAACTGTCAACCAAAGGTTATCATAAAAACAACTTCAGAAATGCAAAGTCTCAAAAATTTTACTTCCCAAATACCCTTTCTCAGGCAGCTACTTGAGGATGTATTCCACCAAAGAGAGGAAGTAAATGAAGAAAGAGGAAGAAATGAGCTCTGGAAATAGGGGATCCAACACGGAAAAGAAGCAGAGGGAATTTCCAAGATAATAGCCACAAGATGACAATTGTGAAGCAGGTCAAGAGATCGATAATTCTTTTTTTTTCTCTGTCTCACTTTGTCACCCTTGGTAGAGTGCCATGGTGTCACAGCTCACAGCAATCTCAAACTCCTAGGCTTTTTTTTTTTTTGAGACAGAGCCTCAAGCTATCCCCCTGGGTAGAGTGCCATGGCATCACAGCTCATAGCAACCTCCAACTCCTGGGCTCAAGCGAGTCTCCTGCCTCCGCCTCCCAAGTAGCTGGGACCACAGGC
>CAUYQV010194878.1:0-14458 GCA_963574575.1 Galagoides demidoff
CCAAACAACAATGATGGCTGCAACCAAAAAATGGCCAGGCATTGTGGCGGGTGCCTGTGGTCCCAGCTACTTGGGAGGCTGAGGCAGGAGACTCGCTTGAGCCCAGGAGTTGGAGGTTGCTGTGAGCTGTGATGCCATGGCACTCTACCCAGGGGGACAGCTTGAGGCTCTGTCTCAAAAATAATAATAATAATAATTAATTACTTAAGAATCAAGTGTTAAAATCAGTATACTTACATTAATTTCATAAGACAGCATCAAGATTAAACATCTTCTACGTATTACAGGGAGGAAGAAGGAAATATATAAGAATGTTAAAGGTTCATTTTTCTGGCACATGAGTTTCAAAAATAGGAAGTAGAGAACATAGAAACATTTTTAAAACTAAAATGAGGATAGAGTGCCCGTAGCTCAAGCAGCTAAGGCACCAGTCACATACACCAGAGCTGGCGGGTTTGAATTCAGCCCGGGCCTGCCAAACAACAATGACAACTATAATCAAAAAATAGCCAGGTGTTGCGGCAGGCGCCTGTAGTTCCAGCTACTTGGGAGGCTGAGGCAAGAGAATCGTTTGAGCCCAGGACTCTGAGGTTGCTGTGAGCTGTGATGCCACAGCACTCTACCCAGGGGGACAGCTTGCGGCTCTGTCTCAAAAAAAAAATAAGGATGGTCTACAATTAGAATGAATATTTCATATGACTAGACAAAAATAGGCTTTAACAACCTCATAAAATAATGCACACTAACCCTGAAAGAAATCAAGGCTTAATCTCTGGGTTTTTGTTTTATCTAAAGCACTTTGAGATGTTGAGTGGCTCAGGCAAACGCCGTACTTGCTCTGGAAAGAGTGTCACAAACCGATGTTGCTTCCGCTGTTCGAAATTGCATGTTGTCCTCAAGGCAAGTATTGAAATTAGCTGAAAAAACTGCTCATGTTTAAACGCATTTTAAAAAGCTATTTTTAGCTTCAGTGTCTGTGTGGGCTGTGGTGTCCCGTTCCCTACGCTAAACTTCACCTCCTGTATAAAATGTGGAGCCCCAGACATTTCTGGTGCTTCAACGTTAGTGGAGGTTTTGCCAAATCAATATTTTGAATCCTGTCTGTGTGAGACACCTTTCACCCCCTGCCCAGAGTCACCTTAGCGAGATCTGGGGAAGTTAGGGGGTGGCTTTCTTCTGGTAGGTGGGAGAAGACCTTCTGTGAATGCAAGTTCATTCTCACACATCACATTTTAGGCAAGAAAGCACGTGGCCACTAATGAACAAGAAATAAATTCTCAAACTCTAGTGGTCTATGTATCCAAATTTGAAGACCACTATTGTAATAAATATTGATAGATAATACATGTATATGTAATAGATAAATACGCTTATGGGCATTTGTTTGCACAAGTAAATAACTAGATAAATGCATAAACAAATGTTGGTGCTCGGCCTTTTGTAAATTTTTATTTCAATTTTTCTTTTTTGAGACAGAGTCTCACTGTGTCACCTGGGTAGAGTGCCGTGGCAACCTCAAACCCTTGGGCTCGTGCCATGTTCTTGCCTCAGCCTTCACAGTATCTGGGGACTACAGTTGCCCACCACAACACCCGGCTAGCAAACTTTTTTTTTTTTAAAGTTTGGGTGAGCCACCAAAGAAGTTTGGAGACTGCAGGTCGCCTCCAGAAGAGAGGCCGTGGGGGCAGCCGGTAAGGCAGTGACACAGCCGACCTCCATATTCATGCTTTACTCTCCTCTCCTCTTCTCTCTTGGCCTCGGAGACCTCTCCTACCACTCTCTCCCTGTCCCTTCTGCCCCTGCAGCCTCTGCAGTACCCCAGGCATAAGGTGCCCTTCCCAGGGGTTCCTTCTGGGTGACGTTTGTCTCTTGGAGGAAACCGAGAACACCTGTTCTCAACACTGGCTGCCTTTGTTCTTTGTTCATGTTGTTCCCCCATTCAGTGGATGGTGGGAGAACTGTCTCTAAATAGTAACCAGTGGTGGTTTTTCTGATATCTCCTTTTATCCTTTGCCGTCTCCCCCATTCAGCTGGGCTGTACAAGAAGAGATGTGAAGGTGGCCAGAGCTGGGAACAAGGAGCCTCTGTTCCTGATCATAAGCAAGCTTCAGGGAGATGTCAGAACATAGAAAGTAGATGCAGGATTGGGCGCAGGGCTCACGCCTGTAATCCTAGCACAAGGGGAGGCAGAGGCAGGCGGGTTGCCTGAGCTCAGGAGTCCAAGATCCGCTTGACCAAAGCGAGAACGTGTCTCTATTTAAAAAAATAGAAAAACTAGCCAGGTGTTGTGGCAGGTGCCTGTAGTCCCAGGTACTAGAGAGCCTGAGACAACAGGGTTGATTGAGCCTGAGAGTTTGAGGTTGCTGTAACTATGACACCATAAAACTCTACACAGGGAACCTGAGTGAGACTTGGTCACCCCCCAAAAATACCCACGAAAGCAGATTCAGTAGAACCCACGTGGAGTGAGCAGGAAGCTGCTTTTCCCTAGACTGGCAGGGATGGGGCAGGTGGGAAGGTGGAGAATCTGGGAGAGGCAGCGGGTGTTTAAAGCAGGGCTTCCAAGGGGTGGGACCATTGTGATGGGACACTTAGGAAAGCGGTGTCGCAGCTTTTTGCTGTTGTGACAGTGAGGATGCAACTGAGATTTGGGTGCAGTATGGGCAGGGCTGAGGGTAAGAGCAACAGTTCCACACAAGAAAGCATCACTCTGCATTCTGCATGAGTCTCGGATATCTTCCTGCCAGGCATTTGTGCAGTTGGAAGACCTGTTTATGATGACCACCTGTTTATGAGCCCTAGAATCGGGCTCTTTTTTGCTTGAGCCATGAACTTCTGCCATTAAAGTGACTAACTTTTTCCTCTTGAAGCTTTGATTTCTGCTGTCAGGTGGAAGCTCCTGGGAGGGCTTTACATATCATTTATTTAGACTTCGGTGTGAAAGGAAATTTTCCAACAGGTGAAAGGAGACGTCAGCCAAGCAAGCCAGGGGCAGACTGCGGCAAAGTGCTGGGTGCTCACAAGGTGCTTGTCGGTGACGGGGTGATGTCTCCTCACCCGAGGGCCAGTGTGGCACAGTGTGAGGGGCACTGGCGGGGAGTCAGAGACCTGGTGTCCGGCTCTGGCTTTCTCTTCATGTTGTGCTTTGACCTTGGAGAGTCCCTTCCCTCTTTAGTCCTTCCTCAGTGTCCTCGTCTTAAAAAAAAAAAAAAAGAAAGGAATGAGGGAACAGTCTGGAAGTGCCTCAAAAGGTCAAACGTAGAGTTACCATATGACCAGCAATTCCACTCCTAGGTATGAACCCAAGAGGCATGAAAACATATGGTTCCCCCCAACTTGTACATGGGAGTTCATAGCTGCATATTCGTAATCCCTGAAGATTGTCAACAACCCAATTGTCCAACAATGAATGGATGATAAACACGGTGATACGATGCATCCGTACAATGGAATATGATTCGGACATAAAAGGAAGGAAGTGCTGATACAAAGCCAAAGGATGGACCTGGAAAACACTGTTCAGTGAAAGGAGCCCTCACAGAAGGCCGCATGCCCTCTGCTTCCATCCAGACAGATGGATCTCTAGAGACAGAAAGTAGATTGGTTTCCTGGGCTGGCAGGGAGGGAGGAGGGAGCAACTACAATGGATGTGGGGCTTCTTTCTGGGGGGGGAAATGCTGTAAAATTTACTGTGGTGATGGTCTCACACAGCTGTGACTGTACTAAAACCCACTAAAAGGAGTGAATTGTGTGGTATGTAAATTATACCTCAATAAAGCTGTTATATTAAAGAGAAAGAGGCCTGGGCTATCTGGGGTGACCCCAGCCTGCCGCTCGGGAGTGGCATGTGAACAGCCCCCGGCGTCAGTTTCCTCCTCTGTAAGGTGGGTAAACTAAAAGGCCTTACTCACGGAACACCTTTGAATAATAAATGAGGGGGCATTTGTCCTTACAGCAGTGCAAGGCAGGTAGTGCGGAACGATTACATAAGTATGTGAAGTAATTTTTTTCAGATGAAGCGTTTGAGTAAAATGACCTGAAGTTTGATGGCCGCCACCAAAATTAAACCTCAGTGTTAGCGCCCAGACTGCTTGTTTCTGTCAGTGGGTGTTCTGAGCTCTGTGTAGGGAGAGAAGGAAGGTGACCGATTTTCCGGGTCTGACAGGTGCGTGCAGTTCACATATACACCAGCAGAGGGCGCAGCACAACCGAATACCACGCAGGGTTGGTTCCTGCACCTGCCTGGTGTTGGTGAGTTTTCAGTGAACCTTAGGACGGCAAGAGCCTTTACTCCTTGTGCTTCAAGCATGCTCAGAAAGCTTCCATTGGCTTACAGCTGGGCAAAATCATCTGGTAAAACAGATTATCTATTGTTTATTCTCATGATATCCTGGCTGACTAGGAGCAGTGTCTTTGTCTCACAGAATCAGTTTATCTATAATGTCCAATACATTTTTCAAGCAGTTTTTAAACTCTTACCTATACATGTATGAGCTCTCATGGATACATTGGAAGAGAGGTGATGACTTCCTCTAACTCCTATGGCCCTGCTTTCTGCAACTTTCTGTGCCGCTGATGACTTTGCCTTAAGAAATAAAAAGAGAGACTATTATACACAGACACACTATACGGGATATTCTATAATTAACAGAGACCAGTATCATGTTGAATAGAAGTGGTGAGAATAAGCATCCTTCTTCCTGAGCATAGAGGAAAACTTTCAACTTTTCACCTTTGAGTAAATTAGCTGTGTGTTGTAATATATGGTTTTTATTGTGCAGAGGTTTGTTCCTTCTATATGTAATTTGTTGAGAGTTTTTATCATGGATGTTGAATTTTGACAAATTATTTTTTCCATATCTGGTAAAATGAATATATATGTATTTTTTTCTCTTTCTTTATTTTTTTTGAGAAAGTCTTACTCTGTTGCCCTGGCTTGCTGTGGCATCACCCCAGCTCACAGCAACCTCAGACTCCTGGGCTCAAGTGATCCTCTTGCCTCTGCCTTCTGAGTAGCTGCAACTACAGGTGCCCACCACACTGCCTGGCTAATTTCTCTATTTTCAGTACAGACAGGGTCTTTAGACCAGCCTCTTGCACAGGCTGGTCTCAAACTCCTGAACACAAGCTATCTACTCTCCTGGGCTTCCCAGAATGTTAGAATTATAGGCATGAGTCCCCATGCCTGGTGAGAATTCACTGTTAAAGACATCAGGTCCTGGGTCTTTTTTTTTTTTTTTTTTTTTTTTTGAGACAGAGCCTCAAGTTGTTGCCTTGGGTAGAGTGCTGTGACATCACAGCTCACAGCAACCTTGAACTCCTGGGCTCAAGCGATTCTCCTGCCTCTGCCTCCCAAGTATCCACCACAACGCCTGGCTATTTTTTTGTTGCAGTCATCATTGTTTGGTAGGCCCAGGTTGGATTCGAACCCGCCAGCTCTGGTGTATGTGACTGGCACCTTAGCCTCTTGAGCAACAGGCACTGAGCCCTGGGTCTTTTTTTGATGGGAAAGTTTTTATTACTGATTCAATTTCCATACTGGTTATGTTCTGTGTAGACTTTCTGTTTCTTCATAATCCAGTCTTTATAGGATGTACGTGTCTAGGAATTTATCCATTTCTTCTAGGCTATCTGATTTGATAATCTACAACTGTTCATATTAACTTTTTATAATCCCTTGTATTTTTGTGGTATCAGCTTTAATGTCTCTTCCTTCCATTCTGATTTATTTGAATCTTCTCTTTTTTTCTCCTTTAGTCTAATGAGTTTGTCAACTTTATCCTTTAAAAAAATCAACTCTTAGTTTCACTGATTTTTTTCTATTGTTTTTCTAGTTTCTACTTCATTTATTCTGCTCTGATCATTGCTATTTCCCTTCCTTTTGCTGAGTTTGGAGTTTCTTTCTTCTTTTTCTAGTTACTTGAGGTAAAACATTAGATTGTTTGAGATCTTTCTTCCTTTTTAACATAGGTGTTTGTTTATTTCTACCAATTTCCCTCTTGGAACTGCTTTTGCCACACCGCATATTTTGGTATGTTGTGTTTCCATTTGTCTCATGGTATTTTAAAATTCCTTTTTGATTTCTTCCTTGACCCATTGCTTGCTCAGGAGAATGTTGTTGCATTTTCATATATTTGTGAATTTTTCAAGATTATTTTTCTGTTGCTGATTTCTAATTTCATACCATTGTGATTGGAAAATATAATTGATATGATTTGGAACCTCTTAAATTTGTTAAGACTTGTTTTATGACTTAACATATGATCTATCCTGGAGAATGCTTCATGTGCCCTTGAGAAGAATATGTATTCTGTTGCCATTGGGTGGAATGTTCTGTATATATATCTGTTAGGCCCATGTAGTTCATGTCCAGTGTTTCCTTGCTACTTTTCTATCTGTATGCTCTGTCCATTGGTGGAAGTGACATCGTAAAATCCCTTACTATTATTGTATTGAGACCTAGCTCTCCCTTCAGATCCCTTAAAATTTGCTTTAGTTAAGGTTCTCCAATGTTGGGTGCATATATACTTACAATTGCCACATCCTCCTGAAGTATTGACCTCCTTATCATATGTAATGTCTTCCTTTGTCTTGTTTTATAGTTTTTGACTTAATATCTATTTTGTCTGGTATAAATTGGCTGAAATCAATGTTTCTAGCACATGCCCTGGGACTCCTACCTCCTTGGTGCTACTCATACTTGTAAATCTGCCACTAGCTGCTGAACTTCTATTCAACCTTCAAGACCCACTCAGATTTCACCTGCCGATAAAGCTTTTCCTGATCCTCTCAGAAAGGGGTGCTCTTGCTCTCCTTTCTGAAGAGTTTTTCATTTATTGGGTTAATTAGGGAGGTCGTGTACACATAATCCCCTTTCTGAGCCTAGATTTCAGGGACCATGTCTGTTTTGCATTTGTTTCCTGGGTTATGTGTCTAATTCAGTGACTTGTGTATGAAGGACATGCAAGGCACTTCCCATAGAATGGAAGTGAGGTCATGTGGGGCTGGGATGAATGGACCCTGAGACAGGAACTGAGAAGCTCCCTCTCCTGCAACTGCCTGGGTCTGGCTCTGCTCAAATCGTGCCAGCACAGCTCACCAATTCCCAGGACAAATCAGCTGCGAGCCTAGGAAACCTACATAGAGGTAAGATTAGGTGCAGTTGTTAACAAGAGTGTTCAAAACTTGACTTTCTCTGTCTTGGTAAGGGCTTCTAGACAGAGAAAACTCCCTGGGGAAATGCAGCAAGCCAGAAATCCCTGTGGCATTTTAACAGGTGGAAATCCAGCTGCTGAAAGAATTCCAAGCAGGCAGCTGCCGACAGCAAGATGACTAAGTTATGGACTCCCGACTGCAACATTAGTGGTAAACATCATTACTCAAGTGTGTCAACCCTACTGCCCCCTAGACAGAGAGCAGAGGAATTAAGAGCTGGTTTTCAACAGTCAGGCAGCCAGGGTAGAAGTAGAAAACTCTTATGGTTAAGGCGTTTGTGTCCCAGTCCTCTATGTTCCAGCTCTGAGTGACCACAGGGCTAGCATATGCCCACTGGAGCATTTATTGAGTATCTACTGCATGCATGGCATACTGACCCAAGGAATTAGAAAACCTGGCTCAGTCATTTGGGGGAGGACAGCCAACTTTCCCTCTCTAAACTGAAAGATGTAAAGGCGGCACCCAGAGATGAGACCTGAGCAGAGGTGTTCAGGCCATGTTTATTGAAAGGGGAGGGTGACCTGCCTGGGCAGTGCAAAGGTGGCATGTGTGTCCAGAGGCAGATGGAGATCCTTTTTACATGGTCATAAGGGGTGGGCAAATTTCATGACTTGCCTGGAGGGCTTTGGTGAGTTAGGGTCCTTAGGCATGAACTTCAAGGGTGGGCTAACTAGGTCCTTTGTGTCTTTGTCTTAGGATGAAAGGAAAATGAGGAAGGGGAGAGAGGAGGAAAAGGGAAAGAGTCCATGTGGGGTTGCATTCGACCATGTTTCCTCATCTACAAAGTGGAGACAATGATGCTGATAGTGATGACGGCAGCTTCTGCTGAGCACGTTCAGTGTGTTACAAACTCTGTAAAATAAAGAGGTTTGTTCTGAGCCAAATACATGTGACCAGCCCAGAGCACACAGCCTCAGGAGGTCCTGAGAAAATGTGCCCACCATAGCTGGGTACAGTTTGGTTTATACATTCATGGAGACAGGAAGTACATGTTAGATCCTAAGCCAATAGGTGGAAGAGGTACATTGGCTTGGCAGGATATCTCAAAGGGGAGGGGGCCTTAATAGGCAGGTTTAAATATTCTTTGATATGTAATTGGCTAAATGAATGAAGCTTTGTCTAAAGGCTTGGAATGTTTTAACTTATAAATATCTGTTAATCAGAGATAAGCCACTGGAGATTTACTGAAACGCAAGTGTTAAGTAAATTGATAGCCTGCAGGTGTGGTTTAAGCTTGGCCTTGTACAGCCTTAGCCTTGTTAATGATTTAAGATCTCCAAAAATGGAGGGGTGCCTGATGGAGGTGTGTCCAACCTCCCTTCTCATGGGGGGCAATTCAGATTTGTGGTTCTTTCTGAGTTCTCCTTGGCCAAGAGGGGGTTGATTCAGTTAGCTGTGGAGATTAAGATTTTATATTAGTTCCTAACCTTTGTGCTAGGAATGTCCTAGGTATGTCTTACTCAATCCTCATGCCCATCTTCTTATATAGAACCTACTAATGGCACCATTTTATAAATGGAAAAAAAAAAAAGGCTTTGGGAGTGTACTGGGTTGGTTACCGTCCCCTCAAATTCACAGACCTCTCATCTATAAAGTGGAGAATGTGACCTTATTTGAAACATTTCAGACATAATTAGTTGAGTGGTTAATACTAAAGTAGTGGGGGCCCTTGCTCCAGAATGACAGGCGTCCTTAGATAAAGAGAGGACCTCTAGCTATAACCAGCTCTGTGAACGAATATCAGTGACCCCCATATATTTTTTAATAATCCTCTCCCTTAAGTAACTACTTGAACTTCTGAATTGTTTCCCAGAAATGGTGGATTTTCTTCAAGACAAAGGAGCTGAGATTTGGAAGGCCCCTGGACAAAGTTCCTGTTCCCCTATGACCCACCCCAAGGCACACAGCCCTTCCTTTAAAAGTCCACAATCTCTTATAATCAGAGATTTGAGGCAGTGACTCCTCACAAGATGTCTTTGTATTAAAAAATTCTTTTCTTCCTTGGCAGTCTTTGTCTCAATAATGGGATTTTTGTGCAACCAGCAACCAGACTTATACTGAAACCCCCTATGGTTTCCACAACACAGCCTTCAAAACTGTGGGAGAGAATCAATTTCTGTTGTTTGAACCTACCTACTTTGGGACAATTTTTTGCAATAGCTTTAGGAAATTAATTCAGAGAGGTTAAGTAAGTGGCCCAAGGTCACACAGCTGGGAAGCAGACCTGCTGAGATTCCAAAGTAGATTCTGCTTCCAGAGTCCCCATGGTTTTCTCTGTGTTAAAGAGTCGGTTTTGTTAGTCCCTGGAACATAGCATGAGCTGAACCAGTTCCAGCTGCCGTTGTTGCTGCTGCTGTTGTTCATTATCTATCACCATGGGCTCTCTGCCTTCTCAGGATTGATGTGAGGAGCCATAAGATAATAAATGCCTTGTAATCTTTCAAGATCTAGACAGTCATAAATTATATCATCCTTAATATTATCATCAGAGACAACGAAGTAAAGAAAAAATACGGCTAATATTTTTTCACAACCCAGTGAAGCGTGATTAGTCAAAGCAACACCCTCAGGAGGGTGGGGAGTCAGCAAATCTCATCCTCTGGAGAGAACTTGAGATTCTCCTGTGCTTCCCTTGTGCCCCCAGATGCTGCCAGGTTCAAGGGAAGAGGGAGAGAGAAGGACCACAATCTCCACTTTCCCTGAATCCACACCTCTGCATGTGACCTTGCAGTCACAGGGCAAAGTCATTTCCGTGGTGGCTTATATTTCCCTGCCCTTAACTTTGGATTGGCCATGTGACTTGCGTTGATGAGTAGAATGAGACAGAAGCGAAGGTAAGCTTAATCTTTCGCATTTCTACCTGCCCTCTGGAGCCTCTGGCATCATTGTGAGACTGTCTGTGGCAGCTCACTGGTTTCAGTAGAGGGATGAGAGACACCTGGCTCAGAGGCATCTCCAGCTGAGCCCAGCCCAGATCAGCCAGTCCCCAACTGCAGACATGTGAGCCAAATCAATGCTCATTGTTGTATGCCCTTAAGGTTTTGAGATTGTTTGTTACAGAGGTCTTATTTTAGCAAAACAAACTGATAACCGCCCCCCCGCCAAGGCTTCCTCCTTTATACCTAGGTCTGCAAATGACCCTGTAGTAGGTACCTGGACCTGTGACTCACAGTGAGACTCAAACAGCCATTCAGATGGTCACACGTATCTCATGATTGTGTGACCTAACCCAGCTCTCTGTCTTGGATTTTTTTTTTTTTTTTTTTTTTTAGATGGAGCCTCAAGCTATCCCCCTGGGTAGAGTGCCATGGCATCACAGCTCATAGCAACCTCCAACCCCTGGGCTCAAGCGAGTCTCCTGCCACTGCCTCCCAAGTAGCTGGGACCACAGGTGCCCACCACAACGCCCGGCCATTTTTTGGTTGCAGCCATCATTGTTGTTTGGCGGGCCTGGGCAGGGGATTCGAACCTGCCACCTTAGGTGTACGTGGCTGGCGCCTTAGCCGATTGAGCCATAGGCGCCGAGCCTCTGTCTCGGATTTTGATCTGAAAAATCAGAATAAAAATACGTTCACTTTAGAATTGCTGTGAGCGTTAAATGAGATACAATATATCTGAAAGCGAGCATAGAACCAGCACATAGTGGGTCTCAATAAATGTTAGTTCCTTAGTAAATGGAGTGGTTGGGGGCCTCATCCTCATTAGACTTCAGTCTATGGGTATGGAGATGTATCCTTTTGTCCATTATCCAGATGTTTTCCAGATATGGCCATTTGTGGACGTATCCAGAAGCCCTTTGTTCATGTCCTCAGAGTTTGCTCCCTACCCATGATGCAAGCGTCCTGCACAGCACTGAGAGGTTAAAGAACAATTGAATGCTGGGGGTGGGACTGGATTTTGGTCCAAGCTGCACAAGGAAGGAAGAGCATGACCTTCCGCAAGTTAATCCAGCTCTCTGGGCCTGTTTTCCCACCTCTAAAATGCAGGCGATTACACCTGCCTCCCAGGGATAATCTGGGGTGAGGGTCAGATGTTGCAAGGGCGCCTCCTATTGTTTACACTTGTGGGCCGGGCCATTGTCTCTTTTATCCTGGAGTCTTCCTAACCAATTCCATATTCCTGAACTTACCCCACCCACCTGCCAAAGCCTGGTGGATCCATCTCCCAAGAAGGGAGGGGGAGTGTGAACGTGGTTTTTTTTTTTACTTTTTTTGAGGGGGGACAGAATGTTACTCTGTCACCCTTGGTAGAGTGCAGTCGTGTCACAGCTCACAGCAACCTCCAGCTCTTGGGCTTAGGCAATTCTCTTTCCTCGGCCTCCCAAGTAGCTGGGACTATAGGTGCCTGCCACAGTGCCCAGCTGTTTTTTGTTGCAGTTTGGCCGGGGCTGGGTTCGAACCCGCTGCCCTCAGTATATGGGGCCGGCACCCTACTCACTGAGCCACAGGGGCCGCCCAGTGTGCTGTGTTTTAAATGCCAGCACTCTTCAGCAGTGTGTTCCCTTTAAAGTGTTTCTGTGAGCAGCGTCCCTCAGTACCCCTCCATTCTTCCTCCCTTTTGTATCTTCCTCAATACTTTGCTTCTTCTCCAAACTGCTCTTACAGTACATGTCAGGAATTAGCCACGGGTGATTCCAGAGCTCAACCTCTGACTCAAAAACACGTAATGAGTAATGAGCCAGATGCTAGGGCAAGGGCCTGTAGTCCCAGCTACTCAGGAGGCTGAGGCAGGAGGATCCCTTGAGCCCAGGAATTGGAGGCTGCAGTGAGCCATGACTGTGCCTGTGAATAGCCACAGAACTCCAGCTTGGGTGACACAGAGAGACCCTGTCTCTCAAAGAACAAAAAACAAAAAGCAAAACAAACTCACAATGAAGTGAAGACAATGAGGTGTGAATTAGACATAAGACAATAATTATATGGCTCCTGTTTCACTGAGCATCTCACTGAGTCCCCCCACAGCCTTGTGAGATGCCTGGTGCGTGGTGTACCCATTGTTATAGATGAGCACACTGAGGCTCTGTGCAGAGCTCCACAGAGGAATGAGGGAAGAGGGGAAGGACAGGGAGGGCCACTTCAGGTGTGCAGTAGTGGTGGTGAAAGGAGCTGGGTAAAACTCAGGTAAAAGCAGAGATGCAGGAGGAGAAAGAGGGCAGGGGATGGAGGGGAAGAAGAGGAACAGAGAGAGACAGGGAGAAAGCCAGCACATAGGTGCCCCAGAAGCTACCTCGCTCTCAGCCAGGAAGAAGAATAGCACACATGATGTTCAGGGGCTGTGGCCCCAGGCAGAACCTTGCATCTGAAACAGAAAATGCTTTGGGCTATAATTGGAATTATAATGATGTATGAAGTGCCTTTTTATTAACATTAATAACAACGGTAATACTGATAGCAGCCACCTGTGTTGAGTGCCTCCTCTGTACTAGGTACTGTGAGTACTTCACATCATTTGTGTCTTGTCCTCGTGGCAATGTGGAAGATGGGTTTTCTCATGCCCATGTGCGGCTGAGGAAATTGAAGCACAGATGGTCCTGTTGCTATTCTGGGATCCCCAGGGCCAGTGGCTGAAGGCTGGTGAGGATCCCTGGAAGGTCCAGCTGACCCTGCACTTGTGTTCTGGGGCTGGGGTGCACTCTCCTGTGCCAGCTTCCCCCATCCATCTGTGAGGCTCCTGCCTGCCTCCTTCCTGCTGCGACCCCCTCCAGAGCTGTAACAGTACCACTAGCAGGAACCAGCTGCAGTCACAGCCCTGGGTCTTGCCTTATGCTTCTCCTAAACCAAGCAACCAGCCAGGTTGTGGTATGTGTCCATCCATTTCCTCTTCTTCCATCCTCTCTCTCCCTCCTCTTCCTTTTCCCCTCCCTTCCTTCTTCCCTTCCTAGCATATACCCATCCATCATCCTATACACATTTATGAGCCATATGCAGCTGTCCCTCTATACCGAGAGATTGGTTCCAGGGCCCTCTGGAGATGCTGGAGGATGCACAAGTCTTTTCTATAAAATGCTACAGTATCTGCACACACCAAACCCCTCTAGATGACTCATACTGCCCAATACTCTGCCTAGGCATCACTCCTTGCAATGGGTTCAATGTAGTACTTGATGCACAGCAAAGTCAAGTTTTGCTTTTTAGAACTTTATGAATTCTTTTGCTCTGAATATTTTTGGTCCACAGTTGGTCAAATCCATGGATGTAGAGAGCGGACAGTGCTGTGTCAGGTGCTGCGCCAGACACTGGGCACACAGCCGCAACTGAGACAAGGAGCTCACCCTCTGCTGGGGAAGGACATACACGACAAAGACTGTTCCCACCACGGAGTGCAGTAAGGCACATGGAGGGCCAGGCATGATTTGTCTGGTCTCATTCCGGTTCCCTTTTTTCCTCCACCCAAAGGTGAAAAAAAGAATACGGGTGATGGTGACAGCAGCAGTAATAGCTGCCATCTGCTGGTGGCTCACTGTGTGCTGGGCACCTCACTCTGTGTCAACTCACAGCACTGTCACAGCAGCCCCACGAGGTGGGCTGTTACTGACCCCATCCTGTAGGGCAGAGAACCCGAGGAAGTCGCCCAGGATCACATAGCTGATATGTCCCCAACCGAACAAATTCAAACAGGTTCTCTGGACTCCAGCTGCCTCCTATGACACCCTCAATCCAGCCTTTGTGACTCATACACCCAACATGACTTTGTGCACTCCCTCAGCTCCAAATGGTGACTCTTATTCACAATAAGCCCATCAGGGCCAGCCAGCACCTTGGTATCATATGAACGTTATTGTTTTTAATCCTCCCAAGAACTCCTCAGGGTAGATATCTTGTAGATAAGGAAACCAAATCTCAGAGAGGTTAACTGTCTTTCTCTGGTCACATGGAGAGTAGAGACTAGCGCTGGGACTGGAGCTTTGGTCTGTTTGACTTCAAAGCCCACATACTTTCACCATCTCTCATTGATGTTTCATCTGGGGGACTCTTATGCATCCCTCAAGACCCAGTGTAAATGTAACCTCTTCGTGAGTCATCCCTGACTCTCTGAGGCATAAGGCATGGTTTTTCCTCCTCTGTATTTTTTTGTTTTTTGAGGCAGAGTCTTGCTCTCTCACCCCAGCTAGAAGGCTGTAGCCTGATTATAGCTCACTGCAATCTCAAACTCCTGGGCTCATGCAGTTTTCCTGCCTCAGCCTCCTGAGTCACCGGGACTACAGGTGTACACCACCACGCCTGGCTAATTTTTTCTAATTTTT